>CM077213.1:2007816-2155316 GCA_039654625.1 Rhinogobio ventralis | reverse complement strand
CTTGGGTCCTGCCATCCATGTGGATGTTACTTTGACACGTACCACCTACCTAAGCATTATTGCAGACCATATACACCCTTTCATGGAAACGGTATTCCCTGGTGGCTGTGGCTCTTCCAGCAGGATAATGCTCCTGCCACAAAGCACAAATGGTTTGAGGAGCACAACAACGAGTTTGAGGTGTTGACTTGGCCTCCAAATTCCCCAGATCTCAATCCAATTGAGCATCTGTGGGATGTGCTGAACAAACAAGTCTGATCCATGGAGGCCACTCCTCGCAACTTACAGGACTTAAAGGATCTGCTGCTAACATCTTGGTGGCAGATAGCACAGCACACCTTCAGGGGTCTAGTGGAGTCCATGCCTCGACGGGTCAGGGCTGTTTGAGCAGCAAAAGGGGGACCAACACAATATTGCCTGATCGTGTATAACACTTTAATTATTGATTGCTATCAGGATGTGAAGAGACTTTCAACCATAATAACAAAAGAACAAATAATAACAGAATAACAAGAAACTGTTTATGAAAAGCATTGCCTAGCTTTAAGGGTTTGTTGAGATCTCTAACCCTGAGTACGAGCACTAGTGATGCCTGAACGTGACTGAACGCAGGAGGGACAGTGTTTACTGTCACAGCCGGTTCCAGCTGGCCAAATCAAAGCGTAACAGCAAAGCTAAGAACGAGCAGTGACGAGGGCTGAACACATGATTACAGGTTGGACGGCTTCCCGCTTCGATTCAGGCCTTTTGCAAAGCACGGAGCACATTCATCATCGGCTCTAATAGACAGCGCGAGCGAATTCTCCCTCCTGGCACCCGTCCTCACCTGAGTCTCCACACACCATTAAGATGTCACAGAAACCTAGAGGGACTCACTTGGCCTCTGCCAGCACAGGGCAGCGCCATTCTTACAGAGAACCAGATCCTCAAGAAGATTCTGGACGTCTTCCAGAGCTCCATGTCCTGAGGTCACCCCGCATCCTAATGAGACGCACAGGCCGGCCAGCTTTACGGATGTGCCAGCGGCTTCACGGCTCCCACAATCCACAGCCACTCCATGACGGCTTCATCCAGTCACTACAACTGCAGAGAACTGCTCTTTGAGTCGGTATGCTTTCAAATTCAACATTAGAAGTTTGTGCATAATTCGGTACTTTGTTAATGTCATGTTTTGAGTTGGACTTTGAGTAAGATATGTAGGTGTCTAATGTTGTTTTTTTAGCATTTTATGTATTTTTAGTGCTGTCAAATCGATTAATCGCATCTAACATAAAAGTTTGTACTTATATATTGATTTGACAGCACTAATATATATATATATATATATATATACACACCGATCAGGCATAACATTATGACCACTGACAGGTGAAGTTAATAACACTGATGATCTCTTCATCACGGCTCCTGTTAGTGGGTGGGATATATTAGGCAGCAAGTGAACATTTTGTCCTCAAAGTTGATGTGTTAGAAGCAGGAAAAATGGGCAAGCGTAAGGATTTGAGCGAGTTTGACAAGGGCCAAATTGTGATGGCTAGACGACTGGGTCAGAGCATCTCCAAAACTGCAGCTCTTGTGGGGTGTTCCCGGTCTGCAGTGGTCAGGATCTATCAAAAGTGCTCCAAGGAAGGAACAGTGGAGAACCGGAGACAGGGTCATGGGCGGCCAAGGCTCATTGATGCACGTGGGGAGCGAAGGCTGGCCCGTGTGGTCCGATCAAACAGACGAGCTACTGGAGCTCAGATTGATTGCTGGTGCTGGGAAATTTATTTTCTTACACTTTTTTTGAGCTTATAAACATATATTATATAGTATTATATTATATAAACACAAACTTCATCATTGGACTCTATTACGATTTAAATTTTTTCAGAATTGTATTAGTATTATTATCGTTAGTATTATTTGTTTCAGCTTCCTTTTGAAAATTTCTTTTCTTTTTTGTTTATTTTTCTATATTATTCATAAGCAAAGCATTAAGCACTATAAAAATTTTTAATGGAATTTATAGATGCAATATATTAATAAATTAACATACATTTTATCTTCCTTTTTCATTTATTTAATTATTTTTTTTTTTATTACTAATAATTTTGTTATATATTCTGACCTGTGAAGCACTTTGAGCTGCATTTTATGCATGTACTGACTGAATGATTCATCAGTGCATGTTTTTATATAAAAAAGTATTCTTCATAATCTTTTTATTAACATATAATAACTTGTTCTACATCTAAAATGACTGTCTGCCTTCAATCTCAACCACCTTCACTCTATCTATAAAAATCCTTGAGAATAAAAACATAATTTTTTATGCTTTGTCTGTTTCATCCTGAAATATGACACATTATGGATTGTTGCAGTCGATGCATTTTTGAGAGAAGCATAAAGTATAAAACCAAAACAAAAAATAACCTGCCTTTTAGCAATACATTTTGTAAAAGCACCAGGAACACATCGATCGCTTAACCTGACGCGATCAGGAATGTTCACTACTCATTTTCAGTCTCCATCCATTTCGGTAAATTGTTCCTGGATCTCGTCCGGGTGCAAGTCTCATCTTGGCAGCCACGGAACAACACAGCACAAAGGGTCAAAGGTCCAGGCCTGCACTGGGATTGAATAATTGCGGCCCAAATGGGTCTTGCAATCTCGTGCAGGACTTCATGAACGCCTGGTTTGGCCCTGGACGTGCGGCAGCGCTCGCGACGGGACCTGTGGCGTGTCGGTGAGGTTCAATCCGCTCACTAAATGCCTGCTTTACTAAGAAAGGATTTTGCTTCTGATCGCCGTTTGACCTGAACTCAGATTTGCTGCAAGCTGCTGAATTTGTTTAGCAAATTCTACAATACATTGCTGAAAAAACTTGAAGTCAACATGAAATGCTCTTTGCATCCCATTTTACTTGCATAATGTGGCGGATTTTTGAATGTAACAGGATATTTAAGTGGAAAAATGGGATGTGATTCAGTGGATCTGAATGTGCGTTTTGTGCATCCCAAAAAGTGAAAGACGTCTTTATTGCATTAACTGATATTAAATTACTAGCTATTTGACGTCAACAGAAAAGAAAAGACGTTTCGGAAGGTCGTGAAACGAGACAAACACCTTTTGTCTTTGTAACAGATGTGCATTTATGATGTAATGAGATCATGAGCCGTTTATTTAACAGCATTTCACACACTTTCTGTGTTTCCCAGTCCTGTGTACTAAACATTAGTCAACTATAAGTTGTGCACTGTGTGTTTTCATGTGTCACTGCTGCCATATAATAGATCTGTGATGCATTTGTTGATTTGTTTAGTTTAATTCTTTAACAGGATTGTGGATGCATGAACAGTTTTCTGTGTGATTCCTGACCCCTAAATGCTCTTTTTGATGCCCCTCTGAATAGAACAAAAAGATTAGATGTGCTGATGCTTTAAAGACCAAAACATCAAAAACTTTATTGAATCTCCAAAGAATCATATAGCAGCCAGAAATGCCCCAAATAACCTTTAATGTATTGTAGAATTCCCTTCATAGCAACAGTAAAGAGTATCAGGCGGCCCGGGGCAAGTTGTCACAAGAGCTGCATCTGAGCTTTCCTCTCATTGATGATCTCAAACACCTTTCTAGAATCATGGTTGCGACTTCCAGATTAAAAATGCAATATTTGTGTAATATCTGTAGCCTATATAGACAATGCATCTGAACTGAAAGTAGGCCGGGGCAAGTTGTCACAAGAGAGTTGTGGTGCTTTTCTCTCTTTGATGATTTCAAACACCTTTCTAGAATCATTTTTTGTGACTTCTGCCCTCCAGATTCAAATGCATTATTTGTGTAATATCTGTAACCTATATAGACAATGCATTTGAAATTAAAGTAGCCCGGGGCAAGTTGTCACAAGAGAGTTGTGGTGCTTTTCTCTCTTTGATGATTTCAAACACCTTTCTAGAATCATTTTTTTGTGACTTCTGCCCTCCAGATTCAAATGCATTATTTGTGTAATATCTGTAGCCTATATAGACAATGCATCTGAACTGAAAGTAGGCCGGGGCAAGTTGTCACAAGAGAGTTGTGGTGCTTTTCTCTCTTTGATGATTTCAAACACCTTTCTAGAATCATTTTTTTGTGACTTCTGCCCTCCAGATTCAAATGCATTATTTGTGTAATATCTGTAACCTATATAGACAATGCATTTGAAATTAAAGTAGCCCGGGGCAAGTTGTCACAAGAGAGTTGTGGTGCTTTTCTCTCTTTGATGATTTCAAACACCTTTCTAGAATCATTTTTTTGTGACTTCTGCCCTCCAGATTCAAATGCATTATTTGTGTAATATCTGTAGCCTATATAGACAATGCATCTGAACTGAAAGTAGGCCGGGGCAAGTTGTCACAAGAGAGTTGTGGTGCTTTTCTCTCTTTGATGATTTCAAACACCTTTCTAGAATCATTTTTTGTGACTTCTGCCCTCCAGATTCAAATGCATTATTTGTGTAATATCTGTAACCTATATAGACAATGCATTTGAAATTAAAGTAGCCCGGGGCAAGTTGTCACACGCGTCTTGATTATAAATAATTTAGTGCTTGTTGGCAACAACTGAATGTTTCTATATGGCGTTTCATTTTTCACAGTTGTTTGCGTGGCATATTTGTATTGTGACAACATGCCCTGCTATATATTAATCAAATCTTTTAGATGAACTGAGTCTTAGTTGATTGATAGTCTAGACTTAATTGTCTAAATCATATCGGCGGCGCGTAAATGCGCGCGCACGGTAACACACCTGTCTCGGCGAAGCTGATGATCTCCGACGTCTCCTCCTCCACCTCGTTCATGGACGCGGCGTGTCCGTCCAGGTTCGGGATCTCCACCCTCCCGTCCTCGCGCACCTTCCCGGCGTGGAGCTTCTTGAGCGCGGTCACCATCGCCGCCTTCGGGACGGGGTGGGTGATGTTGGGTCTGTCCCTCATCTGTAACCGGCTCAGAATGTGCCTCTTCACCGCTTCCAGGAAATCCACGTCCACGCGCGTGGGTCCATCCGTCTGGCTGAGCCCGCAGGACGCGCAGCTCGGGCTGATGCTCCGCGCGTCTGTGTCCGGTGCCGGTGTGCAGCGGATGGAGATGAGGAAGGACGCAAAACAAAGCACTTCAAACATCAAGCTTTTCATCTTCTGTGATGATAAACGGCTGGATTGATGGAGATAGAAGCGGCCAAGTTCGTATCCGCCTTCCCCACCTCCAAAAAAGTGGCACTTAAAAAGTGGGAAATATCCAAACGCAAAAGCAATAAATCCTGTAAGCGGCTAGAATATGTTCCTCCGGTTGATTCTCGTCTTTGGTCACTCCGCGATGGTTTCTATTCAATTCGGATCGATATCACCGTGAGAAAAGCCCGGTACACCATCCGAATCGTGAATGATGTAAATAAGAAAGTAAGCGGAGCTCTTGAGAAATGTCCACGTACAGCCGCGCTTTTACGCACAAGTCCGATGCGTCATGGCATGACTGGAAACCTCAGTGTATTACGCGTCAAAAAGCACACAGACTAAACAAAGGAGCTGTTATGATCTGTCCTGCTGATTTCTTCACTCTACTGAGTTAAAATCATCCATGGTGAAGGGAAGCGAGCGCAAACCAGTCAGTTTCCCCACAGCCTTTCCAAATAATCATTCGCCTTTTTGCCTTTATTTTAGTTCTTCAGATGAAGATCCCGTCCTCTTTTGTTGGACATTTTGACTTCCAGTGTACGTTTCCCAAATACTTCTTCATCATAGCTCTCGGGATGGTGTTCGGGAGCTCCGGCTTTTTTCTCGCGCAAACAGACATTGTGCCGCTTTGGAGCCTCTGGAAAGTTTTTATACGGAACTGAAGAACCACGTGGGACGATCCGCCAACTCCACAGGGTTAGAAAGGTAGAGACCCTGTCAGGACTAGTGCACATTTTCAGCAGAAACAAAATGTGAAGCTGATCGAAATGTGTTGAAATGCGCAATAATATAGAATTCAGTAAAATCTCATTTCTGCGAGTTAAAATATGTCGCATTCAAAGCGAAGTTTAACAAAACAGACTGACTATAAATGGTTGTAGTCGTGCAGTGTGCAAAATATTATATTTTATTATATCATAATAAAGTACTAATAGCTAGTGTAACATTTCAGTATGTGCACTCAAAAAATTCTGGGTTGTTTCAACTGATGTTTGGGTCACATATGGACAAACCCAACCGTTGGTTTAATATTTTTTTTAAATTTTTAAACCCAACGGGTTTTTTTAAACCAACGGTTGGTTTAAATTTTTAAACCCAACGGTTTTTTTTTAAACCAACGGTTGGTTTAAATTTTTAAACCCAACGGGTTTTTCAAACCAAACTGTTGGTTTAGGGTTTTTTTTTTTTTTTTTTAAACCCAACGGTTGGGTTTGTCCATATTTGACCCAAACATGGGTTGAAACAACCCAACATTTCTATAGTGTATTTATTCAGATCAACATATCCTTACTAAAAGAGAAAATACACGTATTATTTTGCTACTAAAAGCAAAAAGATATGATTTTAGTTGATTGTGGATAATTTTGTTCAAATGTTTCTGTTTATAAAAACAAAGAGCGAGCTGTGGGTCTGGAAGTGATGAAGCATCCCCTTTGAATCAACCCATGTATAGCCAGTAGGTTTCAGTCTTGGAAAGTAAATGGGGACTCTTTTAACTGGTTTTGCGAATGAACGTGTGAACTCGTAAACGGGTTAAACAGGCGCCTGAGAAGCTCCTTTAAACCTCACTAACTAGCTCTCACAGAAAGAGTGTGGAAACAAGGCTATGGCTAAAAAACACACACCATAGTAGTTGTTTTTAAATGGAACAAGTGCAAAGGAGGTGTCTTAAAATAAAAAGTACTTGACTAAGGGGTAATTTTATTTAACATTTATCTGAATAAAGTAGTCCAGTGGTTTGTAACTGATGTTTAAAGTTGTAAAACAGCGCCATCACTCGCCAAAATAAGAACTCACAAGTCCTGCGTGCACTTAAATCTATAACTGCATTAACATATTCAGAATAGAAAATAGTCCGATATATATATATATCATAATAAAGTACTAATAGCTATTGTTACATTTCAGTAGGTGCACTCAAAAATTCTGGGTTGTTTCAACATAATTTTTTTTTAACGGTTTTTAAACCCAACGTATAAATAAATATAAAATAAACAAACATGATGGAGAGTAAAACTTGCATTATAGATAACAGTGTATACAATTTTGCACATCATACTGACATTTTTTATAGAAATCATAATAAAGACTACCTTAGCCGAAATATCCATAAATGGTGTTATGGCGTCATATCCTTGTCATTTGAATATCCGGTGGGCGGGGCGGAGTGGCTGTACGGGAGCGGTGGAATTGATCCCGTGCGACAGAATTATGTTTTAACCGCTTACACATGCCAAACGAATCACTGGCTCTTCACAGATCAAACTTCCGGTGAGTGATCTATAAGAGTTTACGTTGTTTTGATCAGTTTGAAAAATGTTTGATCAGTTTGCGCAGACGACAACTTTACAGTTCTGAGGTATTTCCTCGGATGAAGATTATGTCTTTGTGGGAAAACTCTGTAACTGACTGTTTTCACATCCAATGAGAGGGAGAGTAGAGGAGGACCCGCCTTACAATTCGTCAGTTGAACCAATCAAGAGCTAGAAGAGGCGGGCTCTCGCCTTTAACAAAAAGGAAGGGGTACGCGGGATGGAAAAGTGAAAATCGCTTTATTCAGTATAACAGCAGCTTTAAAAAAAGTCTTTAGTACATTTTAGTTATGTTTCTTACTCATACTGTTGTCCTTGCAAAGAAGTACTGTGGCTGTAAAACGGCATCGTGACGGTATCATGGTACTTTTACTGCGTACCATAATAGTGAATGATTACAGTATGAACGTGGTACTTCTAAAAATATAGTATTATCATATAGATGGATGGATGCACACAGTTGTGAAATTTAAGTTGCATTTCATTTGATACACTGGATTTTATGTTAGTAATATGCAGTGTTGGGGTAACGCATTACAACTAACGCGAGTTACGTAATCAGATTACTTAACGCGTTACTTTTATATTTACAACAAAATATAAAATAAACAAACTCAGAATATTGCACAGACCTACAATAATTAAATGTATTAAATAAAACAAAGATGTATTTCATCTCACTTTATTAACCAATGTCTTTGCTTTTGACCTTAAACCATACTCATAAATAAAACAACCTTTTTTTGTTTGTTTTTATTGCTAAAATAAGATTGTGGAACTGCGTCCTATTCTTCTGCAATCCAACAGAAGGCTTATTCATTTCACTTTTGGTGTGAAAGTGCCTTTACATTTGCCAAAAATAGAATTTTTCTTTATTTGTTATTAAAAATCAAACAAGCAAGCCGAACTCAAGTGAGAAAAAGTAACATAGCGCATTATTTTCCATTAAAAGTAACTTAAAGGCACAATATGTACGATTTTTGGATTCAAATATCCAAAAACCACTAGAACAGTGTTATATATTTCGTTGACTTGTGTACTTACATTATCTCAAATGTTTCCAAGAATGTTTAAATCCAGAGAAATAAGCTATTTTAACCAGGACAGGGACCGTGTCCGTGTGTCGCCTATCAATGACAATGAAAAATTACATATTGTGGCTTTAAGTAACGCAATTATTTACTTCTTATTGTAATGCATTACTATTAAAAGTAACTTTCCCCAACAGTATGTATTTATAATATGTTATTAATAATATACACTCACCTAAAGGATTATTAGGAACACCATACTAATACTGTGTTTGACCCCCTTTCGCTTTCAGAACTGCCTTAATTCTACGTGGCATTGATTCAACAAGGTGCTGAAAGCATTCTTTAGAAATGTTGGCCCATATTGATAGGATAGCATCTTGCAGTTGATGGAGATTTGTGGGATGCACATCCAGGGCACGAAGCTCCCGTTCCACCACATCCCAAAGATGCTCTATTGGGTTGAGATCTGGTGACTGTGGGGGCCATTTTAGTACAGTGAACTCATTGTCATGTTCAAGAAACCAATTTGAAATGATTGGAGCTTTGTGACATGGTGCATTATCCTGCTGGAAGTAGCCATCAGAGGATGGGTACATGGTGGTCATAAAGGGATGGACATGGTCAGAAACAATGCTCAGGTAGGCCGTGGCATTTAAACGATGCCCAATTGGCACTAAGGGGCCTAAAGTGTGCCAAGAAAACATCCCCCACACCATTACACCACCACCACCAGCCTGCACAGTGGTAACAAGGCATGATGGATCCATGTTCTCATTCTGTTTACGCCAAATTCTGACTCTACCATCTGAATGTCTCAACAGAAATCGAGACTCATCAGACCAGGCAACATTTTTCCAGTCTTCAACTGTCCAATTTTGGTGAGCTCGTGCAAATTGTAGCCTCTTTTTCCTATTTGTAGTGGAGATGAGTGGTACCCGGTGGGGTCTTCTGCTGTTGTAGCCCATCCGCCTCAAGGTTGTGCGTGTTGTGGCTTCACAAATGCTTTGCTGCATACCTCGGTTGTAACGAGTGGTTATTTCAGTCAAAGTTGCTCTTCTATCAGCTTGAATCAGTCGGCCCATTCTCCTCTGACCTCTAGCATCAACAAGGCATTTTCGCCCACAGGACTGCCGCATACTGGATGTTTTTCCCTTTTCACACCATTCTTTGTAAACTCTAGAAATGGTTGTGCGTGAAAATCCCAGTAACTGAGCAGATTGTGAAATACTCAGACCGGCCCGTCTGGCACCAACAACCATGCCACGTTCAAAATTGCTTAAATCACCTTTCTTTCCCATTCTGACATTCAGTTTGGAGTTCAGGAGATTGTCTTGACCAGGACCACACCCCTAAATGCATTGAAGCAACTGCCATGTGATTGGTTGATTAGATAATTGCATTAATGAGAAATTGAACAGGTGTTCCTAATAATCCTTTAGGTGAGTGTATATGTACTTTATAATATATACATAATACATTAGATATTAATAGTGTATGTTTCTATTCTTTTGTATGTTTGCAGTCTCGTTTCTTCTTCTAGAACACTAAAGTCATGGCAGCAAATAAAAGCAAAAATCAAAGTTCGCTGGTTCTGCACAAGGTGATCATGGTGGGCAGCGGCGGCGTGGGTAAATCCGCACTCACGCTGCAGTTCATGTATGATGAGGTGAGTCTTTATTTAATCTACAGGAAGAGTTTAGTTCACCATTTACTCTTCTTCATCTACTCTAAAACCTGTATCACTGTTATGACTATTACTTTTCTAATATGTGTTGCTCAGTTCGTGGAGGACTACGAACCCACCAAGGCTGACAGTTACAGGAAGAAGGTGGTCCTGGATGGAGAGGAGGTGCAGATTGATATTTTGGACACGGCAGGACAGGAAGACTACGCTGCCATCAGGGATAACTACTTCCGCAGCGGAGAGGGTTTCCTCCTGGTTTTCTCCATCACAGAGCCGGAGTCCTTCAGCGCCACGTCAGAGTTCAGGTCTGGACGTCCTGCTTATCTGTTCTAGTGCGTTTACAGAGCGATCAGTTCAGTCCTGGTGTGGTAGAATCGCAGTTACTGCACTGTATGTTCTCAGAAAGAGCAGAATGATGTTATCGTTACACCGGCATCCTGCCCACAACAACTCTGATAGTCTGAACCTAGTTTCCAGCTCAAGTGATTTGTCCTCACTGAAAACAAAATGCTGTGTAGAAATAAGAAATAAGACAAAAGAACCTTTAAAATAAGTTAAAACAGCTAAAAATCATATTACTATAATCCTTCTTTTAATAACTGCCATTTTATTTATGAATCAGGATTGAAAAACTGGGATATATGAGAGAATCTAGACCTGGAAAAATCTTAAAAAATCATGGAGATTTTTTAAAGCTCTTAAATATTTGTATCAGGTGGAAATTACTATTTGTGAGTAAAACAAATTTTTTTTAAATGACTAGAAAAGATAGTAATAAAAAATGTAAACTCTGAGGAACATTCACTTTTTGAAACTTCTAAAATGTAATTATTCGAATACATCAACACTGAAAATAAAAATGTTGAAAATGATCAGTTTTGTTATAGCAGAAGTACTAGAAATATCTTGATGAATATGTAAGGGAATTTTAAAAGTGGGATTTCTAGACTTGGAAAAGTCATGGAATATATGTTTTACGAATACATGTTAACGGATTAGTGCTGTCAAATCAACCGCATCTAACAAAAGTTTGTGTTTATATATTATATTTATATATTTACACATATGTATATGTATAAATATTAGGTTATGTATATACTGTATACACACAAACATATACTGTGTATATATATATATATATATATATATATAAAAAATAAATATAATAATATATACACACACACACATATGTTATGTAAACACAAACTTTTATGTTAGATGAGATTAATCAAGATTATATGTTTTTCTATGTATATCCAGCTCTAAAATATTTTATTGGGTAGAAATTGCTATTTGTGACTTTCTCCGACGACCTGTTTTCCTGTTTGTTTGTGTGACGTTCGGCATAAAGCCTATTGCAAACGAAAAAAGTTATGATGTAAATTTAGTAGGGATGAACCGATAGGATTTTTGGGGGGCGATACCGATATTAACAAACAATTATTGTCCGATACCAATATTTGTCACTTGCCCGCTTATTTGAAATTTTGTCATTATAAAAGATAGTGTTTTGATCATGTTTTAAATCAGCAAAGTAAAAAATTAAATAAACATTATATATATATATATATATATACATTTACTTATAGCCTACTAGCTAGTTTATTGCTGCATTATCAAATAATTTCTAATGAACATAGACTGGATCCATTTAACATTCAGCAGGCCAACATAAATACAACAGAACAAAGTTATGCGAGATCTAAAGTCGGAATTGTGAGATATAAAGTCAGAATTGTGAGATATAAAGTCGAAATTGTGAGATATAAAGTCGGAATTGTGTGATATAAAGTCGGAATTGTGTGATATAAAGTCGGAATTGTGTGATATAAAGTCGGAATTGTGAGATATAAAGTCGGAATTGTGTGATATAAAGTCGGAATTGTGAGATATAAAGTCGGAATTGTGAGATATAAAGTCGGAAGGAATTGAGTGATATAAAGTCGGAATTGAGTGATATAAAGTCGGAATTGTGAGATATAAAGTCAGAATTGTGAGATATAAAGTCGGAATTGTGAGATATAAAGTCGGAATTGTGTGATATAAAGTCGGAATTGTGTGATATAAAGTCGGAATTGTGTGATATAAAGTCAGAATTGAGAGATATAAAGTCAGAATTGTGTGATATAAAGTCGGAATTGTGTGATATAAAGTCGGAATTGTGTGATATAAAGTTGGAATTGTGTGATATAAAGTCGGAATTGTGTGATATAAAGTTGGAATTGAGAGATATAAAGTCAGAATTGTGTGATATAAAGTCGGAATTGTGTGATATAAAGTCAGAATTGTGAGATATAAAGTCAGAATTGTGAGATATAAAGTCGGAATTGCGTGATATAAAGTCAGAATTGAGTGATATAAAGTCGGAATTGTGTGATATAAAGTCAGAATTGAGAGATATAAAGTCAGAATTGTGAGATATAAAGTCAGAATTGTGTGATATAAAGTCGGAATTGTGTGATATAAAGTCGGAATTGTGTGATATAAAGTCGGAATTGTGTGATATAAAGTCAGAATTGTGTGATATAAAGTCAGAATTGAGAGATATAAAGTCAGAATTGTGTGATATAAAGTCAGAATTGAGAGATATAAAGTCAGAATTGTGTGATATAAAGTCGGAATTGTGTGATATAAAGTCGGAATTGTGTGATATAAAGTCGGAATTGTGTGATATAAAGTCAGAATTGAGAGATATAAAGTCAGAATTGTGTGATATAAAGTCGGAATTGTGTGATATAAAGTCGGAATTGTGTGATATAAAGTTGGAATTGAGAGATATAAAGTCAGAATTGTGTGATATAAAGTCGGAATTGTGTGATATAAAGTCAGAATTGTGAGATATAAAGTCAGAATTGTGAGATATAAAGTCGGAATTGCGTGATATAAAGTCAGAATTGCGTGATATAAAGTCAGAATTGAGATATAAAGTCAGAATTGAGAGATATAAAGTCAGAATTGTGTGATATAAAGTCAGAATTGAGAGATATAAAGTCGGAATTGTGAGATATAAAGTCAGAATTGTGAGATATAAAGTTGGAATTGTGACACTCGTAGTTGCAAAATAAAAAATAAAATAAGTTTCAATTCTTTTTAAATGTTTTATTCTGTGGCGGAAACAAGCTTCCATAGAAAACAGCTATTTTAAATTGTAAAAATATTTCATCATTCATACTGCATTCTTCATCAAATAAATGCAGCTTTGGTGAGCATAAGAGACTGATTTTGATAAAAAATCTTAATTATTGGCAATCTTTTTTAACGTGTTTGTGCAGAGATTCTCAGTAGCAGCTGTGCTGTATTGCGATCAGATATTATATGTGTTCCGCACAGGGAGCAGATCCTGAGAGTGAAAGCAGAGGAGGATAAAATCCCTCTGTTAGTGGTGGGGAATAAGTCTGATCTGGAGGACAGGAGGCAGGTGTCTGCAGACGAGGCCCGAGCCAAAGCGGACGAGTGGTCTGTCCAGTACGTGGAAACATCAGCCAAAACTCGAGCCAACGTCGATAAGGTTCTGCGCCTTCAATATCCCAATCCTCTCAGATCACATGACGATTGTGAGTGCCTCAACTGGCGTTTGTTTGTGGTTTGCAGGTCTTCTTTGATTTGATGAGGGAGGTGCGGGCGAAGAAGATGTCTGAGAACAAGGAGAAGAACGGGAAGAAGAGTGGCAAGAAGAAGAAAAGCCTGAAAGAGAGATGCACGCTGCTTTGAGCTGCACGAACGCCAAGCTTTCCTGGACTGAGCCGCTCCTCTGATGAAGAGGAGACCTGACCTTCTTCCTCCTACACCCTTTCTGATGCCAAATACAATCGAACCAGAACCAGAGCCACAGCGACCTCAACTAGAACGCTTTTTTGTACATTTTCTACAGGTTTTCCAATATCAAATCAGTAGTTCAACTCTAATCTCTGGAATATGGAGCTGCAACATTCCTCATTCATGGAAAACGCATTACATTTCAAAGTATTGAATTTAATGCGACAAACTATTTAGAAATGGATTCTGCGTGTGTTTCATGAATGTTTCACCTACACATAAAACTTTTGCTTTTTGTGCTAAATACTCTATTTTATCTGCCTTTCCCTTTAAAGGCAACAGGCATTATATGCAATATATATTTGTTTGTTTTGAATGCAGTAAAGCGTTATTATCACACAGCTAAAGGAGGTGAGATTCACAGATTTCACTATGCAAACTCAACACGAAATATTTTATTGATATTTTTGTAATCAAACCACTTAGTCTATGTTTCATTGATTTCTCTGCCTGGTGATTATAGACCAAATAAACCTCTGAATTTGTTATGAATCTCTCGTGTTTCACTGAAGCGATGCCGTTGTGTTGTGTGTCTCAGTGCTGAAGAGTGTTACTCTCTTGTTTTCTGCGTTTGATGACCTCCGGAGTTTTGACAAAGGACGGCAGCAGGGCCATAAGAGTTTATGAGAGCAGTAAAAAGTGTCCGGAGGCAATCAGTCGCCTTGACTTTGAATGTGAGAAACCGTCTATTCAGCATTTAACACCCCATTGTAAAGACGCTTGTGATGTCCTTCACTTAAATACAGATCTGAGGATGCTGAGACCTTCAATTTGGACGATGGGTGAGGAAAAAAAATAATTCAGGAATACTACACTACTTCTATGCAACAACTAACTAATCATTTTTGTGTCTAGAGAAAATAAAAGAGGCAAAAACTGGGAAAATGCGAGCAACTGTTCAGGATGCAATTCCATGCATCACCAGCTCATAGACATTTTCTTTTGTTTTTTATAACATTCACATCTGTTTTTAATTAATGTATGTAATATATGTACTTTTATTCCAAATAAAAGGGTTTTAGATCTAAAATTTGTGAAAATTAAATGGTTACACTTTATTTTAAGGTGTTACAGTGTAATTACATATTTAAGTAATAATATAGGGTTAGGATTTGGTTTAAGGTTATTAAATTATGCATAATTTATAGTTATTACTATAGTAAGTACATGTAACATATGTAACAAGGACACTTTAAAGTGTTACCAATAAAATATAGTAGAAGAATGACGCCAAAATAGTTGTGTATGCTGTACTTCCACTCTCAGACCAGCAGAGGTCAGTGGATTCGAGTAGAACTACAAACACAAATAAAAAGTGTTAAAAACTACAAACATGGCGGATGTACCAGAGGTTTGAGTGATTCATAAACAGTATTTAACCTGACGAAAATATATTAATTCAATGTTATTAACATGATATTTAATCTGAATCTGAAAAGCATTGTATACTTTTGTAAAGATAAGTCATTAACTTTTAAACACCAGGAGAGTCTCCTCATGAAAGACCCGTGAATGGCAGATCAGCGTGCTACAACATTTCTCTCTGAAACGGTAGGAAATTAAATTAAATTGAATGTGAAGGATTTTAACTGTGACAAGATGATTGACAGGCAGCTTAAACTGTGACGAGATGCACAGAGCTTCTAACTGCAGCTGCAGTGACGCAATGATTGGCTCTTTTATTTAAAAGGCGCCATTTTACGCGTTGCTGGCTTGCACCGTCTCGGGTTATATAAAGTCTACTCATTTTCTGTCGCTCACTGAGGTAAATCGTACTTTGTAGTTCACGTGGAATTATTTTTTATTTCGTAAGTTCAGCGTTCTTAAAATATTTTGTTAAACTGTTTGATGATTAACTATGAATACACACGTAAACGTGTAGTTGACATTAAACGCATTCGTAATATTCACACACCCTCAACTACACTTAAATTTGTACTTTTTACTAGACTTCTTTTTACTTTTGTTTGACGCCATTATTTATTATCTATCTAGCGATCTATCTCGTTCTATATAACATTCTATCATTCTATCTATCGTTCTGTCATTCTATATAGCGCTCTAGCTAGCGTTCTATAGTCAAGTCACCTTTATTTATATAGCGCTTTTTACAATGCAGATTGTTTCAAAGCAGCTTTACAGTGTTAAACAGGAAAATAATGAACAGAATTTGATTCGGCTGTACAGCCGCTCTGGAGAAAACGGTGATGTCATCAGCTCATTTCAATTATCATATATATTCAAGTAATGTAGTTGATATAATTTAGTTTAGTGATTACATTTATTTGGATATTTATTTGAAAATTTAGTGTCCCCAACTGAGCAAGCCAGAGGCGACAGTGGCAAGGAACCAAAACTCCATCAGGTGGCCTAATGGAGAAAAATAAACCTTGGGAGAAACCAGGCTCAGTCGGGGTGCCAGTTCTCCTCTGGCCAATTAACAAACAGTGTATGTTTATTATTTTGGCAGCCTTATAGGTCAGAAGTAATATTAGATCGGATTATTCGAAAGATCGGAGGCATCACACCGGGTTTATTGAGGATGGCGTGTCGATTAAACCATTATTAAATAGGAATATTCGAAATATCGGAGTCATCACGCCGGAGATGGATCCATTGAGGATGCCATGTCGATGAGCAATTTCAGAGGGTAGACTAATTGACACGGTCTCTGCAGACACTTCAGGGATGCGTTGGTAATGTCCAGGCACAGGTCCACCATCTGATCTGGATACGGCCCGGATCCGGCTGACTGCAGTAAACCTCGGGATAAACAGAGAGACTAACATTAGCGTAGATGCCATTCCTCTTATGATGTAACGAGTACATCAGGTGTTATGGGAAGTGTTCCCGGTTCCGACTGACCTAGTTAATGCAGCCTAACAATTTGAATAAAATATAAATTAAAATGTTTTATGTGTATGCCATAGTAAAGAGATGCGTTTTTAGTCTAGATTTAAACTGACAGAGTGTGTCTATATTATAACATTACATCTATCTATCTATCTATCTATCTATCGTTCTATATTATAACATTCCATCCATCCATCCATCTATCGTTCTATCATTCTATCTATCGTTCTATCATTCTTTATAACATAGTATTTTCGTTTCTTTTGTTTTGTCTTGTCCCTGTCATTAACATCAACCTGCCAAGGGACTACGGATGAAAATTAGCCAGTGTTCAGGCTAAATCTGGCGCATTTTACATATTTTTATGTATTATTAATGTGTATTGTCCCTGATTAAAAATCTATCTATCTAAATGACTTCCTGACACAGTCTTTTAGAGTAATTCAGATGTCTGTCCAGCAGAGGGCAGATGTTTGATGAATGGACACGGACCTGTAGTGAAAACTCCTCAGGGACTTCCTGTCGATCCTTCAGTTTGTGCATTGAGGATCTGATGTCAAAGCCATTGACCAGAAGTACCAGCTCCCTAGACTGGGTAAACCCAGCCTGATCTGCCGGCGAATTGGATTTCGCCCTGCAGCTCAGGCTGGAAACCTGTACATTCATTTATTCTGTCACACTTTTGCGGGAACCAATCACAGACTGGCTTATCCACCTGGCGCTCTATTGGTGGGTTTAACACGATGACGGATAGAGAAGCGATGGATCGATGCCCGTTGATCACGCTTCTTGTGGTCAGATTGGTTGAAGGACTATCCAATTGCGTACAGAGTCATTTGAACTATGCCCGTTGATCACGCCTCTTGTGCAGTAGAAAATACAGAGCAGACTCCAGACCAATGTTCAGTCTTAAAAGATTGAGCTTGGTCTGGTGATAGCCAGACAACCAGCTCCCTGTAGAGAGATTCAAATGATCAGGAGTCTAGCGCATGTTGAGTTATTCTGCAGGGCTGACTAATTAACTAAGTTTCATACCATTTATTTAATTGCGTTTCAGATTTATTTGTTCAGACTGCGAATGTTCGCACTAAATCCGTTTGTGCTCCTACAGGATCGTCTGTGACTCTATGGTCCAGTTGTAACTATCCTTATGGATATATATTTCAGTCAGTGTCATGGACACACAGACCAAATAATGGAGAAACAGTTGCAGATCCCAGTAAGCACTCCCGGTATAGAAATTATTCCTGTGACCTAACAATTAATGATCTAAAAGAGACAGACACCGGCACATATTCCATGAGCTTCACTTCCAGAAAAGGAAATTTGAGCTTTAACACAATTATTCCATCACGTCAAAGGTAAGTATATCTCGATTAGCTACTTTCACTTGATTTGAATCTTCTCCTTTCCATATAGAGAATGAATACTATAGAGACAGACACGTGTGTTTTATTAGACCTTCAGGTGACGGTCAACTGAGCGTGTGACTGAAGGTCAGAAGGTCACAATGACCGCCAGCAAACGCTCCTTCATCTGGTGGAAGAACGAGAGGCGTTTGGATCCGCATTATTCCCACAATGCATGTTTCAGCGGTCAATCGAGTTCACATTTTAACTAGTGAAAATTTAATTGTTGATATCAAAAGTCAAACCGTGAGAACTCCTCATGAGAATCTCTTGATCAGTGTGTCATTGTGTGGATGTGAAACTGATGGTTATTTACAGCTCCAGATGTGGTGAAGGAGAGAGCGGGAATCGTAACACTGTCATCGCTCCTGACTCTCATGTTGATCTATGCAGCTCTGTGGATGATTATGTGAGTCTGCTTACATTTACGTTTTTGTGCTAACATTTTAAAAACATGATTAAAGACCAGATAACTTTGAACACACATTCTTTTAAAGGGTACATAACACACACAGTTTCTGCCAGTCTCATGTTAATCTTGAGTATCTATAGAGTAGTTGTAACAAAGTTCGTGAATGGGCAAGGAAGAAGACAAGGGGTCGGCTGGCTGGAAACTCGGAACAGGTTTTTATTGTCTTTAAACTCAGGATCCCAAATAGATGCACAAGGCACAAAATAAACAAAACTTCAGGCTCAGTACTTTCTCCGGTTTCACTTTGGCAGTTCCTCTCTGCACTTCTCCTGTTCGAGCTCCAGCGTGTGTGTCTCCAGCTTCTCTCTCCGTCCTCATTTCCTGCATGGCTTATAACCTGTCTCTCCACACCAATTACTGCAATCAGAGACAGGTATTTATCATTTGCACTTGATTCACTCGTCCTCTGACTCTCTCTCCCGTCACAGACCTTGCTAAACCACGCCCCCCTCGCCACAGTAGTATTGCATCCTTTATATCTCCCAAGAGTCTTTAGTTTGATCATATTTGTAAGAGACAGATACACTGTACCGATTCTTTCAGAAAACAGCCGAGTCCGTGGAGGCGTGCAGTGGGCAGAGCTAAAGAGACACGAACACAAACACACACACACACACAATACATCATGGCATTATCCTTGGATAACTCTCGATTCATTATACATTCGTGTTGTTCACATTATATGCACTTACGCACTGATTGCCAACAAAACACACACATTTGATGCAGTTTCACTCGTGACCGGGAACAAACACACACACTTGCAGAACTCCGGGGGAAAAAAACTGCATCCACTGTTTCCTTAAGGCTGGGTTATTTGGGAAGCTGAACAAGGCTATTTTTCCCTCACATCAGAAACACACTTCTTTAGTGACATTGTTGATCTCGTGGTCTAAAAACACAATGCCAGCGCCGCCGACGGCTCCCGTAACCCGAACGAAGCTCTCTGATGGCGGCTCTTGCTCTCGCTTTGGTTGTGTGTGTGCTCATCTGGGAGAAGTGCCCATACAAGGAATTCCGCCCTTTATGATGTCATACAGGGCCGTACTCGAAAAAAACTTTCCGAAACTTGTTTGAATCCTGAAGGAGTGTATTTAGCACAGAAATACTCTGTTATACGTCCAACTATTTTTTTTACATTTTGTCCATGTTTAGCATGAGAATCAACAAATCAGAATGCATGAAATTAGACATCTCCTTTAACACTATGCTCATAACATTGAGAGAACGTCGCCAGAACGTTAACCAAAGTTTCGTGAACTTTTGATGTGTCTATTCTTCACAATTACGCGGTGTATGAAAATGATCAAACACTAGACATGGCTTTTGACCTGGAGGATTCTGCAGAGAAAACTCAGTTTCATGCTTTCAGAGTGTCACATGACAGTGCTGCCCCCTAGTGAGTACATGCAGTAGACAGAATTGGTATTTATACACCACATGCCTATTTTTAATGATCTTAATGAAATCAACAATGTCACAACAGAATACATACCATAAAAGGCATTTCACCGTAACATCTCCCTTTCTTTAAAGAATTGACACACTTCACTAAGAACCCGTATCAACCCTTTAAGACCTGAAGGCATTTTAAGAGTTGTTTTTTCTGAGTGACATACACAAAAGTAACTCCAAATCTATAGCAAGGAGAGTCAAAGGGTAGGTATCGTTTGATAGAACACTTTTTAATTTTTTAGAAAATATAAATTACATTACATTTGGACATTGTCATGCTGAGAAACTGACAAAATGTATAAATAATTTTACATATCTTTATTATTTGACACGCAATAACTCAGGAAGGAAATAGGGTTGGAGGAAAAAGCTTCCCTACATGTGTGCTGCATCTGGATCAAATTATGTGGTGATAGTATAAAGTAATCAAAAGTTTTTTGGAACCAAAGTAGCCTTTTTGTTTAGCCTTTGACACACCCTAATGGGCATTTAAAATGGTTCCTCCATGAGGAATATCTTGTGATCACTGTAAAAGAATATGTTGATTTTAATCGTGAGTAAATAATGCTGTAAATAATGGTGCCATTTTCTACAATTCTACGATTAGTAGATACACCCTGACACCTTTCTATCAGAACCAGCATTAACTTCTTGAGCAATTTGAGCTCCAGTAGCTCGTCTGTTTGATCGGACCACACGGGCCAGCCTTCGCTCCCCACGTGCATCAGTGAGCCTTGGCCGCCCATGACCCTGTCTCCGGTTCTCCACTGTTCCTTCCTTGGAGCACTTTTGATAGATCCTGACCACTGCAGACCGGGAACACCCCACAAGAGCTGCAGTTTTGGAGATGCTCTGACCCAGTCGTCTAGCCATCACAATTTGGCCCTTGTCAAACTCGCTCAAATCCTTACGCTTGCCCATTTTTCCTGCTTCTAACACATCAACTTTGAGGACAAAATGTTCACTTGCTGCCTAAACCTGTGCAGATCTTAATCCGCCCTTGACTGTAGATATGCCAACATTTATTATCCATTAATCGCCGCAGTGCTGCCGCTCTCACCTCTTTGGGCTTCTCAATCAGCCCGGTAGCTTCTTCATAGTCCTCGAATTCCACTCTTAAATTGTCCCAATTTTTTTACATGTCCCTTGACATCCGCATGCCCTTGAGGGCAGGAATGCTGTTTGAGCCCATGTTCAGGAACTAGTGCTCAGTTCTGACACCAGGCAATAAACAAGCAGGAGCTGAATCAATGCTCGTCTTTATTGACGTGGCACTACTGCACGCGAACCGGAATCAACAACGTCACAACAGGATACAGACCGTATATGGCTTTTCACCGTAACAGCTTTATTCTTTGTAGGTATCAGTTCTGGTTCGTTTTGATTGTCAGCTCTGTTTAACAAAACTGGTTTTACAGCTATATCTCGATAGTAGCTTATGATTTATTAATTCAGGTAAGATGAGCTACTGTGACACAGGGTTGGCTGTCCAAATCAACCGAATTTACCCTGATAAAAGTGAACGTCATTCATTGCCAGCAGCTATAAGTTTAGAGGTTGGTTATAAACTTTATTTCTTCCTACAGTCATAAAAACGATTTGCCCTTCCTACAAATGCGCAGCACATTATTTCATATTGCTCTCCAACCATAAAATGCTCAGCTGTTTGTACACCAGAAAAAAACATTATGATTACAGATCATATGAACAAACATGGCTCATATGTTTCCATATCCAGATATGAGAATTATGAGGTTTACTACATAAGACTGTTCACAACTTGCAAATATTGCTAAAAAACTATTTCATACCTTGTATATTAATAGATAAGCAAAACACTTAATGTATTTCATAAACAATCTGAACTTTTTCAGGGGGTTATGAATCATAAAGAGTCCTTTTTTCTTAATTTAAATGCTTTATTTTGAAGTGTAATTTAAAAGAATGAAAGAAAGTGCTTTGATAGTCATACAGTTTCAGTCCGACAGCATTACATAAAAAAGAAATATAGCATTGACACACATTGGATTATTTTCTGTTCATTAAAATATGCCGTAGTACACATACAGTACGAAGATGGTGGTCAGTGTGTAGACTGTGAGGCCGATACTGAGAGCGACATTGTTGAGGACTAACGCCGTTCTGGAGGACCTCATCGCTGAATCTTGCCGTCCAGCCATGTTATTATCTCGAGTCTGCGAAAACAAACAAACAAAAGAACATTTAAAAAACTGTCAATGCATGTTTTCATTTCATACTAAGAATCTGCATTTTTCATTGTGCAATGTCATATTATTGCTTTTGGTGCCTCCAAATGTAAATCCAAAATTCAAAGTTATCCAGTGCTATAACCCTAATAATGACTATGACATCATTTCACAGGAACACCCTGATACCTTTCTATCAGAACCAGCATTAACTTCTTGAGCAATCTGAGCTACTCGTCTGTTTGATCGGACCACACGGGCCAGCCTTCGCTCCCCACGTGCATCAGTGAGCCTTGGCCGCCCATGACCCTGTCTCCGGTTCTCCACTGTTCCTTCCTTGGAGCACTTTTGATAGATCCTGACCACTGCAGACCGGGAACACCCCACAAGAGCTGCAGTTTTGGAGATGCTCTGACCCAGTCGTCCAGCCATCACAATTTGGCCCTTGTCAAACTCGCTCAAATCCTTACGCTTGCCCATTTTTCCTGCTTTCTAACACATCAACTTTGAGGACAAAATGTTCACTTGCTGCCTAATATATCCCACCCACTAACAGGAGCCGTGATGAAGAGATCATCAGTGTTATTCACTTTACCTGATTATTAGACATTGCATTCATAAGCTCAACAGAATCACATGTGATTGGTTATAATGCGCAACGCAATTATAACAGATGCCTTTTGAGAAGACTACAATAAAATTCAACCCGCCAAAGTGGCATAGTGTGAGTGACTGTGTTACACGCCACAGCTGAAACAAAAATTTGCATCAACGTGCAACTAATACTTACAGACACAGAGGTGACGATAGCAGCGATGCCCAGAGGGAAACAGCAGAACAGCATGGTAAAGATGGAGTAACACAAGTAATCCGGTATATGAACGGCTGCTGGCGTGGAGGTCATGAACACAGTGGGCTGAACGGTGACCCTGGTGTGACCTACAAACGGTCTCTGTGGATATGCAGGCATGCCTGGATATGGCTGTTGTTGGACATACGGGCCCTGAGGGCCACTTGGAACTCCGTACGGCTGGCTGGGATATCCGGAAGGGTTGGGATAGGACCCTGGGCCGTAGTATCCTGCATTAGGTTGTTCCTGATAGGGTGGCGGCACAGGCTGACCCATTGGATTCTGTGATTGATTCTGCTCACCTGGAGTGAATGAGGGGTTTGTTCTCCCGATTGTTGGTCCTTGATTGTACATTTCTTGATCTCTTTGGTTTCGTGCTCCTTGCTGGTCAATCTGCAGTCACTCTTGTGCTTTCATGAACCTTGTCCTCTAATGGTGATGTGGCGATTTATAGGGCTATAATGGGAGGTGGTTTACAGCTTGTAAGGGAGGTTCAGTAGAGATTCAGTGTGCTAATTGCTTCATCATGCTGAACATGACACTAATAAAGTGCAACTTCTTTAATCGTGATTAGTTAGTATAGCAAAACATGTACCTTTAATAAAAGGGAGGAGAAAACATTTCCTATATGTTTATTTGGTAGAAGCTCATCCAATTAGACAGATGTCAATATGGACAGTTTGTGTGTTGTTTTAGTATCATTAAGATCCTATTATAGTTTTTACTAATATTTTGATGTTTTTATTTTTCCATTTTCATTTTAAATTGAATCAAAGTTTTAGCAATTTTGTTGTTGTCATTTTTATTAATTAAAAAATATATATGTACAGTACTGTGCAAAAGTCTTAGTCACGTTGGTATTTTCACACAAAATGTTTTTAAGCCAGTTATTTCTATCTTTTACTGTAGTGTGTCAGTAGGAAATATCAGTTTACATTTCCAAACATTCATTTTGCAATTAATTGTAATAATCCAGTGAGATTTTTTTTTTTTTTTATGCACAAGAAGTCTGACAGCAGCCGGTCTGATCTGATCTCACCATCATCGAGTCTGTCTGTGATTACATGAAGAAACAGAAAAAAACTGAGACAGACTAAATCCAGAAGAACTGTGGCAACGTCTCCCAGACACTCGAGGAAACCTTCCTCCAGAACTACAGCACTGGGAAAAGTTTAGGGGAGATAAAGGGGTTAGATGAGGGAGACATCCAAAATGTGCACTGTTGGTGTGCCTCCAGGAACAGGATTGGGAAACACTGCTCTAGACAACACATCCGCTGTTGCAATGTTTTTGCCGGCCACATGCGATATGGTGTATGAGAACCTCAACAAACGCATACGCCGCTGAATGCATGGAGGGAGTTCATCCAATTTCCTTGAGCTAAGCAGAGGAACTAGAGGTTTATGATCAGTTTCGATGTGGACATTTTTCCCAATGAGAAACTCTCACAGGCCCATGTGGAGGCAAGCGCCTCCTTCTCTATTTGTGCGTACCGCTGCTCTGTATTACTGAGAGACTTTGAAGCATACGCCACAGGTTTCCACACGTTATCTGCTTGCTTCTGAAGGAGAACAGCTCCCAGCCCATATGAAGAGGCATCCGCAGAAACAACTATATCCTTGTTTGTATCATACAGCGCCAAACCTGGAGGTTTTGTCAGTTCCTCTTTGATTTTCTCAAAGGCCTCTTGCTGAGGTGATCCCCAGACCCACATGTTGGACTTTCTCAATAAGTCTCTGAGTGGTTGTGTTTTCTCTGTCAGATGTGGTAGAATTTACCAAGGTGGTTGACCATTCCCAAAAACCGCCTCATTTCGCTGACATTACATGGTTGTTTCATGGCTTTTACTGCTTCCACCTTATCTGGATCTGCACTCACCCCTGACGCCTCAATGATTTGTCCAAGAAACTTGATTTTTCTCTTGGAAAACTCACATTTTCCATTGAGTGTGACACCTGCTTCCTGAAGTCTTGAGAGCGCCCTTCGCAGCCTCTCATCGTGTTCACTCTGAGTGGACCCCCAGACAAGCACATCATCCATTTGACAGACAACACCTTCCAGTCCCTCAAGAATTCTGGACGTGCGTTTTTGGAAGTGCTCTGGTGCAGAAGAGATTCCAAAGCATAGACGGTTATAACAGTATCGTCCAAATGTTATAAAGGTGGTGAGCAAAGAGGATTCCTTTGAAAGTGGAATCTGCCAAAAGCCAGCATTGACGTCGAGCTTGGAAAACACTTTGGTTCCTGCAAGTTGTCCTAATGTGTTCTCCACAGAAGGGAGAGGATGTTTTTCCCTCATAACTGATTTGTTCAGTTCCGTGAGATCTGTGCACATTCTCACTTTCCCTGTCCGCTTTGGCACCACGACAATGGGAGCACACCACTCTGTTAGTTCCTCCACCTTTGAAATTACCCCCTGCTGTTCCATTCGGGTTAATTCTTCCTTCACCTTTGGTATGAGAGGGAGGGGAATGTGCCTAGGTGTTGATAGAGAAAATGGCTTTGCCCCTGGCTTTAGCACAATGCTGTACTCACCCTCCATTTTGCCTAAGCCGCTGAAGAGTTTTGGAAACTCCTTCTCCACTCTTTCTTTTGAGCTTAAGCTGACATCATCCAGCCTGGCTACTAGCTGAAGTGCAGCGACTGCTGGTCGGCCTAGCAATGGCATGTACAATCCATCAACCACATATATGTCCTGTTTTGTCCATTTATTGTGTTTACTGTGGGTGGCTGTAAATTTCCCTTTTACATTCAGTGACATTCCACCTGGCCCTTGGAGAATTTTCCCTGCATGTTTCAGTTTGTTGAACCGGCCCTGGTTGTACAGTGTCACAGGAACAACCGTAACATCTGCTCCAGTGTCAATTTTTATCTTCCAGCCACATTAGTTGTTACTGAGCCTAAGAATGCAATGTCCTCATCTGCATCCTCAGTTAGTGTGGCAGTATTCACCTCATACACTTTCTTTGACTTGCACATCCTCGCATAATGTCCCTTTTTATGACACAGATTGCATATTGCATCTCTTGCTGGGCTTTGCTGCAGGTTATGGCCTTTTGTGTCATCTTAAACACCCCTTTTTATATCTTTTCTGATGTGTTTTCTTTGTCTTTTGTCCATATTGTGGCTTCACTTATTTTGATTTCACATTACTGTTCTGTTTAGCCTGCACATTATCTAACTGTTCATTAACAATTTCCCCTTTGAAGTTTGACTTAAGCAGTTCTTGTTGTTTTTTTACCTGTTCACTCTGTCGAACTCGTACAACAGCCTTCACAAGTGTTAATTCAGGGTTAATTCCTTTTGTCTGTCAGACCTATCTCTCACCATCTCATCGTGCAAATCTCCGTATCCACAGTGCTCGGCTAGACAATGCAGTTCCGTTATAAAGTGATCCACAGATTCACCCACTTCTTGCTGCCGCTGATTAAATTTAGCCCTCTCAAAGATTACGTTTCTGCAAGCTATAAAGTGATCATCCAGTCTATTCTTCACAACTTCGTAATCACTCGCTTCTTCAGGACTTAAATGCATGGAAGCTAGTATGTCTTCTGCTTCCTCACCCATCACGTAGATCAAGGCATTTACTTGATTTTCATCCGCCTGCGTCTCCAGTCCTGACGCAATTCGAAATCTTTCTAAACATTTTATCCATTTCGGCCAGTCATCTGCTTTAAATAGAGAAACTTGAAACTGATTCATGATGGTGCCGCTAACTTGTCCAGTCAGGCCTTCCCACTGACAGAACAAGACAAAACTGAGACTAAACTATCTTCACAACTTTGCTAACTCACTTAAGAGTTGCATTTCTGCACTTCTGACACCATGTTCTGTTGTTTAGTAGGTACTACGATAACCTTTTAATGAAGGACGACGTGACAGCCAGCCATACCTTCTGATAACTTTTATTATTCTTCCCAGTACCGTAACACACACAGTATATGTAACTCACGTTACCTATGTATTCTAAAACTACCATATAGAACCTAATACTACACTCTGCCTTACTGAAACCTGGCTTAAACCTAATTGTTATTTCAGTCTTAAATGGGACATATCATGCCCCTTTTCACAGGATGTAATATAAATCTCTGGTATCCCCAGAATGTGTCTGTGAAGTTTCAGCTCAAAATAGTCCCCAGATCATTTCTGATAGCTTGTTAAATTTGCCCCTATTTGGGTGTGAGCAAAACCGTTTTTGTGTGTCCCTTTAAATGCAAATGAGCTGTTCATTCCACTCGAAAAGAGAAGGACCTGGCTGCAGCCTTCAGAATGGGGCGGGGCTACACAGTTTTTGTTTTTGACTGGTACAGTGGCTAGATCAACAAATAAACAGACATCACCTAAACTACACTCACCTAAAGGATTATTAGGAACACCTGTTCAATTTCTCATTAATGCAATTATCTAATCAACCAATCACATGGCAGTTGCTTCAATGCATTTAGGGATGTGGTCCTGGTCAAGACAATCTCCTGAACTCCAAACTGAATGTCAGAATGGGAAAGAAAGGTGATTTAAGCAATTTTGAGCGTGGCATGGTTGTTGGTGCTCAGTTACTGGGATTTTCACGCACAACCATTTCTAGAGTTTACAAAGAATGGTGTGAAAAGGGAAAAACATCCAGTATGCGGCAGTCCTGTGGGCCAAAATGCCTTGTTGATGCTAGAGGTCAGAGGAGAATGGGCCGACTGATTCAAGCTGATAGAAGAGCAACTTTGACTGAAATAACCACTCGTTACAACCGAGGTATGCAGCAAAGCATTTGTGAAGCCACAACACGCACAACCTTGAGGCGGATGGGCTACAACAGCAGAAGACCCCACCGGGTACCACTCATCTCCACTACAAATAGGAAAAAGAGGCTACAATTTGCACAAGCTCACCAAAATTGGACAGTTGAAGACTGGAAAAATGTTGCCTGGTCTCGATTTCTGTTGAGACATTCAGATGGTAGAGTCAGAATTTGGCGTAAACAGAATGAGAACATGGATCCATCATGCCTTGTTACCACTGTGCAGGCTGGTGGTGGTGGTGTAATGGTGTGGGGGATGTTTTCTTGGCACACTTTAGGCCCCTTAGTGCCAATTGGGCATCGTTTAAATGCCACGGCCTACCTGAGCATTGTTTCTGACCATGTCCATCCCTTTATGACCACCATGTACCCATCCTCTGATGGCTACTTCCAGCAGGATAATGCACCATGTCACAAAGCTCCAATCATTTCAAATTGGTTTCTTGAACATGACAATGAGTTCACTGTACTAAAATGGCCCCCACAGTCACCAGATCTCAACCCAATAGAGCATCTTTGGGATGTGGTGGAACGGGAGCTTCATGTCCTGGATGTGCATCCCACAAATCTCCATCAACTGCAAGATGCTATCCTATCAATATGGGCCAACATTTCTAAAGAATGCTTTCAGCACCTTGTTGAATCAATGCCACGTAGAATTAAGGCAGTTCTGAAGGCGAAAGGGGGTCAAACACAGTATTAGTATGGTGTTCCTAATAATCCTTTAGGTGAGTGTATATACTTCATTACAGTTTAGTAGTAATGTCTGTATGAATTTCTTCAAAATCGAAAGCATCAGAAATACAATTGTAAGTACAACCTTTGACAGCGTTTTATGATTCAGCCTCACTTATCTCTCCTCGAAAATGGCAGTGCTTTACAGCTATAGGACAGGAAGAGCTAAATAAACATCTTAGTGCTTTTGATCTTAGTGCTACATTCAACACTATAGATCATGACATACTCTTATATCGACAAAAATTACACTGGTATTTAGGGACAGGCATTAAGGTGGTTTACATCAAACCTATCAGACGCTACCATTTTAAAATATAAAAATTGAAAATAACGTCACTGTAAATAATGGAGTGCCACAAGGATCTGTGTTAGGCCCTCTGTTATTCTCAATATATATGCTGCCACTTGGTAATACTATAAGAAAACATGCAATTAGTTTCCACTTTTATGCAGATGATGCTCAGTTAAATATTTCAGCACGACCAGATGAAATCTCTAAATTATCCAGGTTGATAGAGTGTGTTAAAGATATAAAACATTGGATGACCAGTAATTTTCATCTATTAAATTCAGATAAGACTTATTGGACCAAATACAATTTGCATTTAGGAGGATGTACTGTTACTTCATCCTCTACAGTTAAAGACCTGGGTGTTGTATTAGACAGCAACTTGTTTCATATGTTACAAAAACAGCCTTCTTCCACCTCAGAAACATCGCTAAGCTACGGAACATGCTATCTGATTCTGAGTTCATGCATTCATGACCTCTAGACTGGATTACTATAATGCATTACTAGCTGGTTGTCCTGCATCTTCAATAAAAAAGCCACAGTTGCTAGAGTTCTTATCAGGTCATATAATAATAATCATCTCTACACTGGTTACCTATTAAGTTCTGTATCGATTACAAACTATTGCTACTGACCTATAAGGCCCTATAAAGCTCCTGTGTATTTACCTGATCTTCTATCGCCCTACAACCCATCTCGCTCTTTAAGATCACAAAACTCTGGGCTTCTGGTAGTACCTAGGATATCTAAGTCCACTAAGGGAGGGAGAGCGTTTTCACATTTGGCTCCTAAACTCTGGAATAGCCTTCCTGATGATGTTCGGAGCATCATCAGGATGTCTTTGAACTGTGGTGGAAACTGGAGTACCTGGAGGAAACCCACACTGACACACGGAGATCTGCTAACTCCTGACTCAACCGGGATGATATGAACTCAAGTGATAAAAATAGAATTAAAATGAGCTTTATTCGCCAAGTGTGTGCAAACACACAAGGAATTTGTTTTTCAGGAGCTCTGGGTACATACATACATTACATGAATAGGAAGAACATTTAAATAAGACTAAGGAAGATAATAAAGTGGTATGCAACTGGAACAGAAGACTTATGTACAGATTTGTGCATTATGTACTGTATATACAGCTGTAAAATAAAAATATGTATATCTGTTTACATAATATGTAATTATTGCTTCACTCCCAAGTACTGAGGTAATACATTTTTCCAGAGTATAAAAGTTTCTAAGTGCATTAAATATTTAAATTACAAAAAATAAAAACAGATAAGTAGTAAAATGGTATCATAAAGAGCAAAGCTTACATTTTCTAAAGCCAAAAACACAACCCCACAGTTAAACAAGGGAGAAAAAACAACACAAACTCAATCATAACTACTGCACACTTACATCAATAATACACAACTGACAGAACAAAAACAAAATAAATCATAAACATACATTAGATTATTTCCCTCAAAGGGTCTTAGAAAACACATGTTGATGCAGTAATATCCAGACAGACAAGCAATGATTATGTCAAAGATCAAAATTGAATAAGGAATAACAAATGTATTAAGGGAATTTATTCAATAGGCCCTTTTAGAATAAAATCCAGAGTATTGTCTCTATAATATCTCTTTGAATGGGGAAACACCAAAACTGTTTGCCAAACTTATGATTAAATGTAATATTTGAAATCACCAATGAAATCTGATAACAGCTGTCTTATAAATGTTGTTTGTAAACGCTCAAATCATGACAAAATAATGTCTAATGTCTCAGAACGCTGCCTGTTTCTATAGCAACCGGAGCTTCTAACGGCAGCTGCGGTGAGGCGATGACTTTACTAATCAACGTTTAAAAAAAGTGGTATCTATGCAGTACGAGGATAGGGGTCAGTGTGTTGACTGCGAGGCCGACACCGAGAGCGACATGGTTCAGGATCAACGCCTTTCTAGAGGATCTGATCGCTAAATCTTGCTGCCCAGCCATGTTAGCATCTCGAGTCTGCGGAAACAAACAAAAACTGTCAGTGCATGTTTTCCTTTCATACAAATAATCTGCATTTTTCTTTCTTTAATGTCATATAGAATATAGATCACAGTTATCCAGAGTTATAACCCTAATTATGCTGTAATCTCTGGTGTAAAAGGAGAACCCAGCTGTCTGATGAGAGGACAATATATAGGGATAATATAGAGGGGCCCCTCGGTTGAAATCGCGTACTGGGGGTGAAGGCCCCTCGGTTGAAATTGCGTTCTGGGATGTGGGGCCCCTCGGTTGAAATCGCGTTCTGGGGTGTGGGGGCCCCTCGGTTGAAATCATGTTCTGGGGTGTGGGGCCCCTCGGTTGAAATCACGTTCTGGGGTGTGGGGGCTTCTCGGTTGAAATCACGTTCTGGAGTGGGGGCCCCTCGGTTGAAATCGCGTTCTGGGGTGGGGGGACCCCTCGGTTGAAATCACGTTCTGGGGTGGGGGGGCCCCTCGGTTGAAATCACATTCTGGGGTGTGGGGGCCCCTCGGTTGAAATCACGGTTTAGGGTGGGGGGTGGGGGGTTCCCCTCGGTTGAAATCACGTTCTGGGGTTGTGGGGGCCCCTCGGTTGAAATCACATTTTGGGGGTGTGGGGGCCCCTCGGTTGAAATCACATTGTGGGGTGGGGGGGCCCCTCGGTTGAAATCACATTCTGGGGTGTGGGGGCCCCTCGGTTGAAATCACGTTTTAGGGTGGGGTGTGGGGGCCCCTCGGTTGAAATCATGTTCTGGGGTGTGGGGGCCCCTCGGTTGAAATCACATTCTGGGGTGTGGGGGCCCCTCGGTTGAAATCACGTTTTAGGGTGGGGGGTGGGGGGGCCCCCTCGGTTGAAATCACGTTCTGGGGTGTGGGGGCCCCTCGGTTGAAATCACGTTCTGGGGTGGGGGGGCCCCTCGGTTGAAATCACATTTTGGGGTGTGGGGGCCCCTCGGTTGAAATCACGTTTTAGGGTGGGGGGTGGGGGGCCCCTCGGTTGAAATCACGTTCTGGGGTGTGGGGGCCCCTCGGTTGAAATCACGTTCTGGGGTGTGGGGGCCCCTCGGTTGAAATTGCGTTCTGGGATGTGGGGCCCCTCGGTTGAAATCACGTTCTGGGGTGTGGGGGCCCCTCGGTTGAAATTGCGTTCTGGGATGTGGGGCCCCTCGGTTGAAATCACGTTCTGGGGTGTGGGGGCCCCTCGGTTGAAATCACGTTCTGGGGTGTGGGGGCCCCTCGGTTGAAATCACGTTGTGGGGTGGGGGGGCCCCTCGGTTGAAATCACATTCTGGGGTGTGGGGGCCCCTCGGTTGAAATCACGTTTTAGGGTGGGGGGTGGGGGGCCCCTCGGTTGAAATCACGTTCTGGGGTGTGGGGGCCCCTCGGTTGAAATCACGTTCTGGGGTGTGGGGGCCCCTCGGTTGAAATTGCGTTCTGGGATGTGGGGCCCCTCGGTTGAAATCACGTTCTGGGGTGTGGGGGCCCCTCGGTTGAAATCACGTTCTGGGGTGTGGAGGCCCCTCGGTTGAAATCGCGTACTGGGGGTGAAGGCCCCTCGGTTGAAATTGCGTTCTGGGATGTGGGGCCCCTCGGTTGAAATCGCGGTGGGGGCCCCTCGGTTGAAATCGCGTTCTGGGGTGGGGGGACCCCTCGGTTGAAATCGCGTTCTGGGGTTGTGGGGGCCTCTTGGTTGAAATCGAGTTCTGGGGTTGTGGGGGCCCCTCGGTTGAAATCACATTTTGGGGGTGTGGGGGCCCCTCGGTTGAAATCACGTTCTGGGGTCTGTATGAGTTTCTTTCTTCTGTTGAACACAAAAGACGATATTTTGAAGAATGTTTGCGGCACCCATTGACTTCCATTGTATTTTTTTTCCTTCTATGGAAGTCATTGGGCCCTATTTTAACGATCTGAGCACACGGCGCAGGTGCTTAGGTAGTGTCCGAATAGCTAGTTTAACAACGGAAAAACCGGTTGGTGTGCTAAGTGCATGGTCCAAAAGGGTTGTCCCTCGTCTCTTAATGAGTCATGGGTGTGTTTTGGGCGTAACGTGCAATAAACCAATCAGAGTCTCATCTCCCTTTCCCTTTAAAAGCCAGTTGCACTCGCACCATGGGGAATTCGCTATTTACTGAACGCTTCTATTTCTTCTACCTTTTATTTTTTAATATTTAAACATGTGTGTGTGGTCCCTGTGTGTGTAGTAATCAGAGTGTATGCGTGTTGTGCACCGCCTATAGGCGCATATTACTAACACACCCTTTAAATAACACAAAAAATACTGCGCTATTGACTTTAGAGCAGGTTTGTGTTGGTCAAAAAACACTTGCGCCGGGTGTATGATAGGGCCCAAAGGGACATTCTTCAAAATATCTTCTTTTGTGTTCAACAGAAGAAAGAAACTCATACAGGTTTAAAACAACTTGATGGTGAGCAAATGACAGAATTTACATTTTTGAGTGGAGTATCCCTTTAAGTGTTACAATATGTCTCAAGCTAATTGAAATGAGAGTGAATACTTACAGAGACCGAGTAGATGATGGCAGCGATGCCCAGAGGTAAACAGCAGAACAACAGGGTAAAGATAGAGTAACACAAGTAATCTTTCGGAGCGGCTGCTGGCGTGGAGGTCATGAACACAGTGGGCTGAACGGTGACCCCGGTGTGACCTGGTCCTTGTGGATATGCAGACATGCCTATCGCAGGCTGACCCACGGGCTTCTGTGATTGATTCTGCTCACCTGGAGGGTCACTGAATGAGGGGTTTATTCTCCCGATTGTTGGTCCTTGATTGTACATTTCTTGATCTCTTTGGTTTCGTGCTCCTCGCTGGTCAATCTGCAGTCACTCTTGTGCTTTCATGAATCTTGTCCTCTGATTTGTAGGAATCTAATGGGAGGTGGTTTACAGCTTGTACGGGAAGTTCAGCAAAAATTCACTGAAAAATGCTTCATCTTAAACTGGCTGAACCAGTTTTTTTGTCAGGTTGAAGTGACAAAAACTGGCTTTTATCATCTGAGAAATATTGCCAAGATATGTCCTTTTTTATGTTTTTACGTACTTCTTTTAGTATATGCTCCAAAAACGTGGAATTGTCTACCAAATGAAAGAGGCTTAGCGTTCATGTTTTTAAAAGGCGGGTTAAGACAGATCTCTTTAAAGTTGCTTACCAGTATAACAATACGGTGTGTAATTGTATGTAATGTTTGTTTGGTAACACTTTATTGTACAGTGTCCTTGTTACATATGTTACATGTACTTACCATAGTAATAACAGGAAATTATGCATAATTACATGCAACTAACTCTAAACCAAACCATAATCTATACCCTATATAACCTTAAAATAAGTACATGTTTTTAAACTCATACTTAAATATATAATTACACTGTAACAATGACACCAGTGTAAACTTATGTTTTATCTTACATTCTGATTCTCTTATTTAATATTTTTTTATATTGATAATGAGGTCAAACTGTATTGACAATGTCTTTATTTTACATTGTGAACCTTTTATAGTTGTTTTCGAATATTTGTGTGAATTTGTTCCATTATTTGTTTTTATGCTTGTGAAGCACTCCATGTATGAATAGTGCAATATAATAAAAGGTTTATTATTATCATCAAGCTTTAAAAATGTTTAACCTTAAAGTCAAAAATGCAATTAAATAAAAAAAACATGCATCTTTAATAAAAGGGAGGAGAAATATTTCCTATATCTTTTGTTGCTGATGGCCAAAATCATGTTTATTTGGTAGAAGCTCATCCAATAAGATCCTATTATAGTTTTTATTAATATTTCGTTTTTTTTATTTTTTTATTTTTCATTTTCAAATTGAATTAAAATTTTAGTAATTTGGTGGTGTGTTGTTGTCATATATATAGGTGTATTTTAAAAAAACAAATAAAAATTACAACACAACAAAATTACTAAAACTTTGTCAATTATATATGTATATATATATATATATAGCTTAGAACAAATTAAACTAAATAAAAATGAAATTAAATAACTTTAAGCATTTTATATAAAAATTTTTAGTCAACATTTATTTTATTAGGCTATTTTTTCAAGTAATTTTTTTTGATTATTTTAATTTTAATTAAAGAGATTTCCTCAAGTTTCTTTCTTCCGCTGAACACAAAAGATATTTTGAAGAATGTTTTAAAGCTGACGGGACCCATTGACTAGTAGGAAATGAAATACAATTGAAGTCCATATACCGTAACTGTCAGATTAACATTCTTGAGGGTGAGTAAGTAATGACAAAATGTACATTTTTTGGGGTGAACTATCCCTTTAACTCGTGTAGTCCGACAGTCATAAAGATTGACGCCAACACACAGGAAGAATGTGTGTACCAGAGCCATAGAATTTTTTTTTTCTTGAGTGATCAGGGTGGTATTCCAGAAAGCAGGTTATGTGACATACCTGGGTATGTTTAAGAGTAAGCAAGCAGATAACCTCAACTTTCGGTTCCAAAAAACAGAGGTAACTTTCAGGGTATGTAAGTAGCCATAGCAACTCACTCTCTGAACATAACCTGTGAGTAACCATAGCAACTCACTCTCTGAACGTAACCTGTGAGTAACCATAGCAACTCACTCTCTGAACATAACCTGTGAGTAACCATAGCAACTCACTCTCTGAACATAACCTGTGAGTAACCATAGCAACTCACTCTGAACGTAACCTGTGAGTAACCATAGCAACTCACTCTCTGAACATAACCTGTGAGTAACCATAGCAACTCACTCTCTGAACGTAACCTGTGAGTAACCATAGCAACTCACTCTCTGAACGTAACCTGTGAGTAACCACTCTCTGAACATAACCTGTGAGTAACCATAGCAACTCACTCTCTGAACATAACCTGTGAGTAACCATAGCAACTCACTCTGAACGTAACCTGTGAGTAACCATAGCAACTCACTCTCTGAACATAACCTGTGAGTAACCATAGCAACTCACTCTCTGAACGTAACCTGTGAGTAACCATAGCAACTCACTCTCTGAACGTAACCTGTGAGTAACCACTCTCTGAACATAACCTGTGAGTAACCATAGCAACTCACTCTCTGAACATAACCTGTGAGTAACCATAGCAACTCACTCTGAACGTAACCTGTGAGTAACCATAGCAACTCACTCTCTGAACGTAACCTGTGAGTAACCATAGCAACTCACTCTCTGAACATAACCTGTGAGTAACCATAGCAACTCACTCTCTGAACATAACCTGTGAGTAGCCATAGCAACTCACTCTCTGAACATAACCTGTGAGTAACCATAGCAACTCACTTTCTGAACATAACCTGTGAGTAACCATAGCAACTCACTCTCTGAAAATAACCTGTGAGTAGCCATAGCAACTCACTCTCTGAATATAACCTGTGAGTAACCATAGCAACTCACTCTCTGAACATAACCTGAGTAACCATAGCAACTCACTCTGAACGTAACCTGTGAGTAACCATAGCAACTCACTCTCTGAATGTAACCTGTGAGTAACCATAGCAACTCACTCTCTGAACATAACCTGTGAGTAGCCATAGCAACTCACTCTCTGAACATAACCTGTGAGTAACCATAGCAACTCACTCTCTGAAAATAACCTGTGAGTAACCATAGCAACTCACTCTCAAAGGTCGAAAAAATGACTGCACAACCACCAAATAGGTGGTGATGTGCACTAAGTAGGTTATGTAACTCGCCAATAAACAAAAGAAGAAGAGGAAGTAGAATGGCGCGCTCTTTCTTAGCGTCTGTTTCCATGGTGAATCATCGATTCGTCTTGTCTGCTCACGGTTAAAATACTCTTGAACTCTGCACACCTCAAGTAAGCAAGGTTTGGGTTTAAGGTATATGTGACTGTAAGTTAACCTTGCTTTCTGGAATATTAACCGTATCACGTTTTTATTTATTTATTTTTATTAAATCCATTCAACATGCTGTTGCTGTTTTTTTTCTCAATAAAACCAAACAATCACACATAAGATATATATGCGTTGGATGAAGCCCTTGTACAGTGAGTGGCTATGGAGGAAATTAATAAATATCCTGCCATAAAAAGCTGCATTAGCCACTCTAAAGATCAAGGTTTTTGTGTGCATTAAGACCCGCAGAGACACGATGTGAGATTAAAGTTAAAGGCACAATATGTAATGTTTTGCAGCTAGAGGTCACTTAGTCTATATGAGACACTTGCAGTGAGCGAGATCATATTAGGCATGGTAAAACATGGTACTCGCGGTAAACCAAGAACACCAGATTTAAACAATCAGACTAACTGTGTTGAGCTGGAGAACAATGATTAGTTTCTGTCCATGAATCATCCAAACAGTTGCTCACCGTCTAATAAAACACATCAGATATTAAAGCGGCTTTGGTGCTTCCATGGTTTCTACAAAATAGGTGTCCTAAATAACATTTAACATTCTTTGAAACATTTGGGATAATGTAAGCACACAAGTCAACAAAACATAATATTGTTCTAGTGGTTTTTGGATATTATAATCTAAAAATCTTACATAGGGTACAACCAGTGGCGCAAAAAGTGGGTATGCGCTATATGCGGCGCATAGGGGCGCAGCACCTTGGGGGCGCCAAAGCGATGGTATAACATTTTTGGGTATTTTCTATATGTAGCTGCTGTTGTGCGTTTCTAAATCATTTCTGTATTTCCTCAATATTATATAACATTTTAGAGGACTAACAGGCTAGAGTAGGTGCCCTCATAAGATTCCATAATAGAATTTTGGATAATAATGGAATATCGCGAGTGGGCGCGCCTGGCGGGGGCGCCGGCGCCGTGAGCGCGCTGAGCGAGCAGGTACGTACAGTTGTCGTTGAAAGATGGATAAAGCAAAAAAGCTGTCGGGGGCTAAAAATAGAAAAAGAAAGAGGGAAAAGGAGATGGCATGTCAAGGTATGCGACAGCAGCTAAACAAGTGGATGGTGAAAGGCAACAGGTAGGATTTAAAGTGTGACGTCTGTGCTTGGAAATATTCATGTTAACAGACTAGCTAGCGTTTGCTAACACTGGGAATGTAGCAGCCAAATGGGGGTTTAAATTAAGGCTAGCTTAATATGCAAAACCGAGGTTGCTGAGCTGAAAACCGGAAAATATTAGGTAGCATGCCATGTACAATAAATGTTAAATAATTTGTAAAACAACTAATGCAATATCTCTGGTTTACCATGGAATCATGCATAGATTTGCTACCAAACTTGGATGCTTGCAAATATTAATGTTAACAGACTGGTTAGTGTTTGCTAACTTTATTAATTAATGTTGCTGATAGCTACATTTAGATTTTGGTTAAACCCTATGGTACCAATCCCATGCATGACATATCTCAATTTTATTAAGGTAAAATAACAACTGGTAAATATAAGGTAGCATGCACAATAAATGACTAGAAGCTGGAAAACATAACTTATGCAATAAGTCTGGTTTACCATGGAATCATTAATAGATTTTGTTTTACCATTAGCTGTTCATGTTAGCTGTGCTGTCAGACATACAGGCTATAGTTACATCTGTTGGGTGACATGGAAGCTGTAACTACAGGGTCATAGCACAGTTTATATATACAGGGAGTGCAGAATTATTAGGCAAGTTGTATTTTTGAGGATTAATTTTATTATTGAACAACAACCATGTTCTCAATGAACACAAAAAACTCATTAATATCAAAGCTGAATATTTTTGTATCAATATTTTAAGTAGTTTTTAGTTTTAGCTATTTTAGGGGGATATCTGTGTGTGCAGGTGACTATTACTGTGCATAATTATTAGGCAACTTAACAAAAAACAAATTTATACCCATTTCAATTATTTATTTTTACCAGTGAAACCAATATAACATCTCAACATTCACAAATATACATTTCTGACATTCAAAAACCAAACAAAAACAAATCAGTGACCAATATAGCCACCTTTCTTTGCAAGGACACTCAAAAGCCTGCCATCCATGGATTCTGTCAGTGTTTTGATCTGTTCACCATCAACATTGCGTGCAGCAGCAACCACAGCCTCCCAGACACTGTTCAGAGAGGTGTACTGTTTTCCCTCCTTGTAAATCGCACATTTGATGATGGACCACAGGTTCTCAATGGGGTTCAGATCAGGTGAACAAGGAGGCCATATCATTAGATTTTCTTCTTTTATACCCTTTCTTGCCAGCCACGCTGTGGAGTACTTGGACGCGTGTGATGGAGCATTGTCCTGCATGAAAATCATGTTTTTCTTGAAGGATGCAGACTTCTTCCTGTACCACTGCCTGAAGAAGGCGTCTTCCAGAAACTGGCAGTAGGACTGGGAGTTGAGCTTGACTCCATCCTCAACCCGAAAAGGCCCCACAAGCTCATCTTTGATGATACCAGCCCAAACCAGTACTCCACCTCCACCTTGCTGGCGTCTGAGTCGGACTGGAGCTCTCTGCCCTTTACCAATCCAGCCACGGGCCCATCCATCTGGCCCATCAAGACTCACTCTCATTTCATCAGTCCATAAAACCTTAGAAAAATCAGTCTTGAGATATTTCTTGGCCCAGTCTTGACGTTTCAGCTTGTGTGTCTTGTTCAGTGGTGGTCGACTTTCTGCCTTTCTTACCTTGGCCATGTCTCTGAGTATTGCACACCTTGTGCTTTTGGGCACTCCAGTGATGTTGCAGCTCTGAAATATGGCCAAACTGGTGGCAAGTGGCATCTTGGCAGCTGCACGCTTGACTTTTCTCAGTTCACGGGCAGTTATTTTGCGCCTTGGTTTTTCCACACGCTTCTTGCGACCCTGTTGACTATTTTGAATGAAACGCTTGATTGTTCGATGATCACGCTTCAGAAGCTTGGCTATTTTAAGACTGCTGCATCCCTCTGCAATATATCTCACTATTTTTGACTTTTCTGAGCCTGTCAAGTCCTTCTTTTGACCCATTTTGCCAAAGGAAAGGAAGTTGCCTAATAATTATGCACACCTGATATAGGGTGTTGATGTCATTAGACCACACCCCTTCTCATTACAGAGATGCACATCACCTAATATGCTTAATTGGTAGTAGGCTTTCCAGCCTATACAGCTTGGAGTAAGACAACATGCATAACGAGGATGATTTGGTCAAAATACTCATTTGCCTAATAATTCTGCACTCCCTGTATATATATATATATAAAATATAGCACAGTTTTATTTTTTATTTGTTAACATTGTTAATAATATACACTCACCTAAAGGATTATTAGGAACACCTGTTCAATTTCTCATTAATGCAATTATCTAATCAACCAATCACATGGCAGTTGCTTCAATGCATTTAGGGGTGTGGTCCTGGTCAAGACAATCTCCTGAACTCCAAACTGAATGTCAGAATGGGAAAGAAAGGTGATTTAAGCAATTTTGAGCGTGGCATGGTTGTTGGTGCCAGACGGGCCGGTCTGAGTATTTCACAATCTGCTCAGTTACTGGGATTTTCACGCACAACCATTTCTAGAGTTTACAAAGAATGGTGTGAAAAGGGAAAAACATCCAGTATGCGGCAGTCCTGTGGGCCAAAATGCCTTGTTGATGCTAGAGGTCAGAGGAGAATGGGCCGACTGATTCAAGCTGATAGAAGAGCAACTTTGACTGAAATAACCACTCGTTACAACCGAGGTATGCTGCAAAGCATTTGTGAAGCCACAACACGCACAACCTTGAGGCGGATGGGCTACAACAGCAGAAGACCCCACCGGGTACCACTCATCTCCACTACAAATAGGAAAAAGAGGCTACAATTTGCACGAGCTCACCAAAATTGGACAGTTGAAGACTGGAAAAATGTTGCCTGGTTTGATGAGTCTGGATTTCTGTTGAGACATTCAGATGGTAGAGTCAGAATTTGGCGTAAACAGAATGAGAACATGGATCCATCATGCCTTGTTACCACTGTGCAGGCTGGTGGTGGTGGTGTAATGGTGTGGGGGATGTTTTCTTGGCACACTTTAGGCCCCTTAGTGCCAATTGGGCATCGTTTAAATGCCACGGCCTACCTGAGCATTGTTTCTGACCATGTCCATCCCTTTATGACCACCATGTACCCATCCTCTGATGGCTACTTCCAGCAGGATAATGCACCATGTCACAAAGCTGGAATCATTTCAAATTGGTTTCTTGAACATGACAATGAGTTCACTGTACTAAAATGGCCCCCACAGTCACCAGATCTCAACCCAATAGAGCATCTTTGGGATGTGGTGGAACGGGAGCTTCGTGCCCTGGATGTGCATCCCACAAATCTCCATCAACTGCAAGATGCTATCCTATCAATATGGGCCAACATTTCTAAAGAATGCTTTCAGCACCTTGTTGAATCAATGCCACGTAGAACTAAGGCAGTTCTGAGGGCGAAAGGGGGTCAAACACAGTATTAGTATGGTGTTCCTAATAATCCTTTAGGTGAGTGTATATGTACATACCGTATAATTATGGTAGGCCTACAGTGGCTGATATACTTTAAAATAAACCTTTATTATTTACAGCCCATACATAATTATGTCCGGCTCACTTATTTATTTATTTATTTTATTTTTTTTGTGTGTGTGTGGGGGGGGGGGGGGGGCGCCAAAATAGTTGCGCCCCTGGGTACAACAGGGCTAAAAGCGCACTGGGGTAAAAGGCACCTTTGATTTTATTCTCCTCTACACCACTAGATGGCACAAAAACTTGCCTCAGCACTTTCCAAAACATCCGCTTTTCAAGATGCACGTGGAAATGATCGGATCGCGGGCAGCAGCGCAAAGTTAATTTTAAAAATGTTGTAGATTTAAGTAGCAAATAAGAATCGCTAAAAGGAATGTTTGTCAAAGTCTTCTTAATGTTTGTCAGTGTTGTTCAAGGTAATTAAAGCAACAGTTTTTCAATTACGGAAGAATATGTAAAAGTATGGTATTTGGGGTAAAAGGCACCATATTTAACATGATAATAAACAGCCGCTGACTTTTCCATTTGTTGACATGATTAGATTCAGATGGTAAGTATCATATATTAAGTTGGGTGTCCACCTTAGAGATAATCACCATATTTATAATTAAACCATCATATTTAAAAATGTGATATTAATCATATCATATAATACAATATAATTTATTGTTACTACTGTAAATCTATATTAAATTATTATGGGATCTCCTTCAATGCTTTCAGAATCTTTACTTTTTAAAATTATTTTGTTTCTATATTTTTCAGATATATTTTAATGACAGTATATTTATTGATCAAAAATGAATTCTTTTATTCATCAAAATAAACAGAAAATAGTTCAAACTTTGCTAAAGTGATTGTTTTGAACAAGTATTAACTTAGACATTATTTAAAAAAACATTATTTTAGCGAAAGTGTTTGTATCAATACATGTGTGGCCCCCCTCGACACCCCATACATTTTTAAGATTTTTAAATAAAATAAACCACTTTTATGATTTATTTTCACACAAAATCTGTTGCTCAATAAATGTTCAATACAAACATATATATGTTTCTGTATATCATACACTATATACATATACACTTTCTTAAGGCGTGCCTTTAGCCCTGTTGTACTCTATTGTGTCTTTAATGGAGAATATATCGTATTTTCTCGTGGGTGCTCGGTGAATATTTATTCTTGCAAGTCCTCTCTTCACCCACAGGTGTCCGCATGAGATCACATTTCTAAATTAAACTTGAGATCAGCGCCTATTGCACAAAATTAGCCATTAGATTACGAAGATCTAGTATGTCAAGGGTCAGTCTTACTTTTTGGTATCAAATTAGGCCAATTTATGTTTTTATGTAACTGACTTAAAAAAAATATATAGTCTGATGACTAATTTGTAAGACTAGTCTCTTTTGATTAAAGGGTTAATTCACCAAAAAATTAAAATTATCCTATGATTTACTCGCCCTCAAGTCATCCAAGGTGTACATGACATTCTTCTCTCAGACGAACACAATCAGAGTTATATTAATAAACGTCCTGGCGCTTCCAAGCATTATAATGGGATTGACTTGATGGGTCGTTTTTGAAGTCCATAAAAGTGCCATCCATCATAAAAGTGCATCTATCCATCATAAAAATGCCATCCATCATAAAAGTGCATCCATCCATCATAAAAGTGCATCTATCCATTATAAAAGTGCATCCATCCATCATAAAAGTGCATCTATCCATCATAAAAGTGCATCCATCCATCATAAAAGTGCATCTATCCATCATAAAAGTGCATCTATCCATCATAAAAGTGCATCCATCCATCATAAAAGTGCATCTATCCATTATAAAAGTGCATCCATCCATCATAAAAGTGCATCTATCCATCATAAAAGTGCCATCCATCATAAAAGTGCATCCATCCATCATAAAAGTGCATCTATCCATCATAAAAGTGCATCCATCCATCATAAAAGTGCATCTATCCATTATAAAAGTACATCCATCCATCATAAAAGTGCATCTATCCATCATAAAAGTGCATCTATCCATCATAAAAGTGCATCCATCCATCATAAAAGTGCATCTATCCATCATAAAAGTGCATCCATCATCATAAAAGTGCATCTATCCATTATAAAAGTGCATCCATCCATCATAAAAGTGCATCTATCCATCATAAAACTGCATCCATCCATCATAAAAGTGCATCTATCCATCATAAAAGTGCATCTATTCATCATATAACTGCTCCACATGGCTTCGGGGGTTAATAAAGGCCTTCTGAAGCGAAGTGGCGCGTTTGTGTAAGAAAAATATCCGTATTTAAAACTTTATAGACTAAAATAACTAGCTTCCGGCGGATTGCCCTACGCATCGATTTACGACGAAAGTGTAACCCTTGAACCCTTGACGCATGCGTATTGACGAACGCAGAAGCGCAGAGGATAGAGTGAAACAAAAGTTGAATTGTGTACGGCTTTCTGCCAGAAGTTAGTTATTTTAGTCTATAAAGTTTTAAATATGGATATTTTTCTTACACAAACGCGCCACTGAGGACACCATGAAATGTGTCCAAGAATGTCAGTAAAATGTTATATATTTGCACGAACCATTTTACACATGACTGCTTCACCAACGAGGCTCAGTATAGCGCTGGATTTGAGAAAAAGTAGTTTCTGAAGTGTGGGATTACAAATTTATAAATTGTTATTTCTAGGTTCCAATGTAATAGTATATAAACTGAAAACGTTATGCACATTGTGTTTTACATTTTGGTAAAAATGTATGGCATTCTAATGAGATCAAGTCAGGCAGCTTAGGTGTTTGAGACATTATTCTTTTGTCTTTATGCACTTCCTGGCCATTTGGCATAACAAGCTCAGTAAAGAATCCTGCTGAAGATACATCCAAGTCTCCTGGTCTTCGCTTCTGAGTTTCCAATCGAAAAGCTTCGTTTCTCCATCACTACAGATGCATGCGGTCCCAAATTCACTTCTCTTTCACGGTTTATTGCGCTTGCATGGTCAAATACGCACACAATTATGTCAAAATACACATCGTGTGGAGTATTCATGTAAACACAGTCTGTTATGTCCTGCGCGAACGTAAACAGATGTGTAAATCGGGTGTGTAACAGTCTATTAGATCCGTGCATTGGTTCTTAAAGGGACAGCAGCCTCATTAACTGCTGCTGTCTGGTTCATTATATTAATAACAGAAAAACACTGCTTTTGACTGAATCACTTTTGTATCTTTAATATGAATCAATTTATGTTTAATTCATACAGTGAAGACTATACAGTGTTTTATTTTTACATTTGATTATTCGATTTCTGTAGTGTTTCTTACTACATGTTAAATAAACCGAGGCTACTGTACCTGAAAAACTTAAAGTTTATTTAAAATATTTTTTCTATTGTATATGTCCTATTTTTTGTAATTTGCTTCTTTGTTCCTATTTTTAATATCAAAAATAAACTAAAATTGCTTTATTACAGAAGACTGCCAGCCATGTGAGTAATGATTTCAGTCAGAATGGGAAAGAAATGGGAAGAAAAGACGTATTAAACTAAAATAGGAAAAGTAACATAAAACAGTAAACTATAATCAAATTTTATTTGAATTGTGTAAAGATTCCCACCCCTAATACTTTGATATGAAGGCACATAATGTAATCAATTCTGATGGAAAATATCTTATCTTACATTTGGAAATAATCAAACATATCAGAGCATACAGTAGAAAATATATAAATTATAAAAGAAATCAATAACTTCAAATAATAATAATGCAACATAAAAATATAACAATTAAAGATGATTAAATTTCATAAAGAATACATTAATATGCAAGGCAAGTTTATTTACATAGCACATTTCATTCACAGTGGCAATTCAAAGTGCTTTACACAGAAATGGAATTAAAATATTCATAAGAGAATCAAATAAATAAATATATATATATATATATATATATATAACCTGAATCACCCCTATCTGGAGTGGGGGGAAAATGGAGAGTCAGGTTTGCGATTTTACTATTTATATTTGTCAGGTAACTGTGCGTTTAAAAAGTACCCTTGCAGATAAATCTCCCTGGCCTAACTCCAGGGCTAACTTTAAAAATATTTGTCAGGTAACTGTGCGTTTAAACAGTACCCTTGCAGATAAATCTTCCTGGCTAACTTTAAAAATATTTGTCGGGTAACTGTTCGTTTAATCAGTACCCTTGCAGACAAATCTCCCTGGCCTAACTCCAGGGCTAACCTTAAAAATATTTGTCGGGTAACTGTGCGTTTAATCAGTACCCTTGCAGACAAATCTCCCTGGCCTAACTCCAGGGCTAACTTTAAAAATATTTGTCGGGTAACTGTGCGTTTAATCAGTACCCTTGCAGACAAATCTCCCTGGCCTAACTCCAGGGCTAACTTTAAAAATATTTGTCAGGTAACTGTGCGTTTAAACAGTACCCTTGCAGATAAATGTTCCTGGCCTAACTCCAGGGCTAACTTTAAAAATATTTGTCAGGTAACTGTGCGTTTAAACAGTACCCTTGCAGATAAATGTTCCTGGCCTAACTCCAGGGCTAACTTTAAAAATATTTGTCGGGTAACTGTGCGTTTAATCAGTACCCTTGCAGACAAATCTCCCTGGCCTAACTCCAGGGCTAACTTTAAAAATATTTGTCGGGTAACTGTGCGTTTAATCAGTACCCTTGCAGACAAATCTCCCTGGCCTAACTCCAGGGCTAACTTTAAAAATATTTGTCGGGTAACTGTGCGTTTAATCAGTACCCTTGCAGACAAATCTCCCTGGCCTAACTCCAGGGCTAACTTTAAAAATATTTGTCAGGTAACTGTGCGTTTAAACAGTACCCTTGCAGATAAATGTTCCTGGCCTAACTCCAGGGCTAACTTTAAAAATATTTGTCAGGTAACTGTGCGTTTAAACAGTACCCTTGCAGATAAATGTTCCTGGCCTAACTCCAGGGCTAACTTTAAAAATATTTGTCGGGTAACTGTGCGTTTAATCAGTACCCTTGCAGACAAATCTCCCTGGCCTAACTCCAGGGCTAACTTTAAAAATATTTGTCAGGTAACTGTGCGTTTAAACAGTACCCTTGCAGATAAATCTCCCTGGCCTAACTCCAGGGCTAACTTTAAAAATATTTGTCGGGTAACTGTGCGTTTAATCAGTACCCTTGCAGACAAATCTCCCTGGCCTAACTCCAGGGCTAACTTTAAAAATATTTGTCAGGTAACTGTGCGTTTAAACAGTACCCTTGCAGATAAATGTTCCTGGCCTAACTCCAGGGCTAACTTTAAAACTATTTGTCAGGTAATTTGAATACAAACATTTTTGCATACACCACTTGTAATTTGTAATTTCTTCTGCAAAATCATGAGTAGCTGAATTTGAAGTAGAATCTGTTAATTAAAAACAGCAGTACCAATGCAGTGAGAGGATAGTGAAAAGTGTGTTGACTGTGAGGCCGACACCGAGAGCGACATGGTTCAGAATCAACGCCTTTCTAGAGGATCTGATCGCTAAATCTTGCTGCCCAGCCATGTTAGCATCTCGAGTCTGCGGAAACAAACAAAAACTGTCAGTGCATGTTTTCCTTTCATACAAATAATCTGCATTTTTCTTTCTGTAATTTCATATAGAATATAGATCATTGCTTTTGATGCCCCCAAGTTTAAATCTAAAGTTATCCAGAGTTATAACCCTAATTATGCTGTAATCTCTGGTGTAAAAGGAGAACCCAGCTGTCTGATGAGAGGACAATATATAGGGATAATGAAAATATTGAATAAATGTTGTGTTTGTGGTAGCCACGGATCAGTGTGACATTATAGTTACTGCAGTCAGGGCCATAGCTGGGGTATCTGGGGCCACGGCGCAGGTATTCGGGGCCCCCTCAATTTGAAATCGTGCTCTGAAGTGTGGGGGCCTCTCGGTTGAAATTGTGCTCTGGGGTGTGGGGGCATCTCAGTTGAAATCGTGTTCTGAGGTGTGGGGGCCTCTCGGTTGAAATCGTGTTCTGAGGTGTGGGGGCCTCTCGTTTGAAATCGTGTTCTGGGGTGGGGGGCCTCTCGTTTGAAATCGTGTTCTGGGGTGGGGGGCCTCTCGGTTGAAATCGTGTTCTGGGGTGTGGGGGCCTCTCGGTTGAAATCGTGTTCTGGGGTGTGGGGGCCTCTCGGTTGACATCGTGTTCTGGGGTGGGGGGCCTCTCGGTTGAAATCGTGTTCTGGGGTGTGGGGGCCTCTCGGTTGAAATCGTGTTCTGGGGTGGGGGGCCTCTCGGTTGAAATCGTGTTCTGGGGTGGGGGGCCTCTCGGTTGAAATCGTGTTCTGGGGTGTGGGGGCCTCTCGGTTGAAATCGTGTTCTGGGGTGGGGGGCCTCTCGGTTGAAATCGTGCTCTGGGGTGTGGGGGCCTCTAGGTTGAAATCGCGTTCTGAGGTGTGGGGGCCTCTTGTTTGAAATCGCGTTCTGGGGTGGGGGGCCTCTCGGTTGAAATCGTGTTCTGGGGTGTGGGGGCCTCTCGGTTGAAATCGTGTTCTGAGGTGTGGGGGCCTCTCGGTTGAAATCGTGCTCTGGGGTGTGGGGGCCTCTAGGTTGAAATCGCGTTCTGAGGTGTGGGGGCCTCTTGTTTGAAATCGCGTTCTGGGGTGTGGGGGCCTCTCGTTTGAAATCACGTTCTGAGGTGTGGGGGCCTCTCTTTTGAAATCGTGCTCTGGGGTGAGGGGCCTCTCGGTTGAAATTGTGTTCTGGGGTGTGGGGGCCTCTCGTTTTAAATCGCATTCTGGGGTGGGGGGCCTCTTGTTTGAAATCGCGTTCTGGGGTGGGGGGGCCTCTCGGTTGAAATCGCGTTCTGGGGTGTGGGGGCCTCTCGGTTGAAATCGTGTTCTGGGGTGTGTGGGCCTCTCAGTTGAAATCGTGTTCTGGGGTGGGGGGCCTCTCGGTTGAAATCGTGTTCTGGGGTGTGGGGGCCTCTCGGTTGAAATCGTGTTCTGGGGTGGGGGGCCTCTCGGTTGAAATCGTGTTCTGGGGTGTGGGGGCCTCTCTTTTGAAATCGTGTTCTGGGGTGGGGGGCCTCTCGGTTGAAATCGTGTTCTGGGGTGGGGGGCCTCTCGGTTGAAATCGTGTTCTGGGGTGGGGGGCCTCTCGGTTGAAATCGCGTTCTGGGGTGTGGGGGCCTCTCGGTTGAAATTGTGTTCTGGGGTGTGTGGGCCTCTCGGTTGACATCGTGTTCTGGGGTGGGGGGCCTCTCGGTTGAAATCGTGTTCTGGGGTGTGGGGGCCTCTCGGTTGAAATCGTGTTCTGAGGTGTGGGGGCCTCTCGGTTGAAATCGTGCTCTGGGGTGTGGGGGCCTCTAGGTTGAAATCGCGTTCTGAGGTGTGGGGGCCTCTTGTTTGAAATCGCGTTCTGGGGTGTGGGGGCCTCTCGTTTGAAATCACGTTCTGAGGTGTGGGGGCCTCTCTTTTGAAATCGTGCTCTGGGGTGAGGGGCCTCTCGGTTGAAATTGTGTTCTGGGGTGTGGGGGCCTCTCGTTTTAAATCGCATTCTGGGGTGGGGGGCCTCTCTTTTGAAATCGTGCTCTGGGGTGGGGGGCCTCTCGGTTGAAATCGTGTTCAGGGGTGGGGGGCCTCTCGGTTGAAATCACGTTCTGGGGTGTGGGGGCCTCTCGGTTGAAATCATGTTCTGGGGTGTGGGGGCCTCTCGGTTGAAATCATATTCTGGGGTTTGGGGGCCCCTCGGTTGAAATCATGTTCTGGGGTGTGGGGGCCATATAGGTTATTTTTGTTAACACCAAAAGTTTTCATGTAATAAATGGAAAGCAAATAAAAATGGTCTCCTCCCCCTTTTTTACTGATCCAAAAAATGATCCGATCCGTGACTCATGATCCGTAATGTGTTCCGAACCGTGAGTTTTGTGATCCGTTACACCACTAGTTGAAATCGTGTTCTGGGGTGTGGGGGCCTCTCGGTTAAAATCACGTTCTGGGGTGTGGGGGCCTCTCGGTTAAAATCGTGTTCTGGGGTGTGGGGGCCTCTCGGTTGAAATCGTTTTCTGGGGTGTGGGGGCCCTTGGTTGAAATCGTGTTCTGGGGTGTGGGGGCCTCTTGGTTTAAATCGTGTTCTTAGGTGTTGGGGCCTCTCGGTTTAAATCGTGTTCTGGGGTGTGGGGGCCTCTCGGTTGAAATTGCGTTCTGGGGTGTGGGGGCCTCTTGGTTTAAATCGTGTTCTGGGGTGTGGGGGCCTCTCGTTTGAAATCACGTTCTGGGGTGTGGGGGCCTCTTGGTTTAAATTGTGTTCTGGGGTGTGGGGGCCTCTCGGTTGAAATCGCGTTCTGGGGTGTGGGGCCATTTCGGTTGACATCGTGTTCTGGGGTGTGGGGGCCTCTTGGTTTGAAATCACGTTCTGGGGTGTGGGGGCCTTTCGGTTGAAATCGTGTTCTGGGATGGAGGGCCTCTCGGTTGACATCGTGCTCTGGGGTGGGGGGCCTCTCGGTTGAAATCGTGTTCTGGGATGGAGGGCCTCTCGGTTGACATCGTGCTCTGGGGTGGGGGGCCTCTCGGTTGAAATCGTGTTGCGGGGTGTGGGGGCCTCTCGTTTGAAATCGTGTTCTGGGATGGAGGGCCTCTCGGTTGACATCGTGCTCTGGGGTTGGGGGCCTCTCGGTTGACATCGTGTTCTGGGGTGTGGGGGCCTCTCGTTTGAAATCACGTTCTGGGGTGTGGGGGCCTCTCGTTTGAAATCGCGTTCTGGGGTGTGGGGCCTCTCGTTTGAAATCGTGTTCTGGGGTGTGGGGGCCTCTCGTTTGAAATCGCGTTCTGGGGTGTGGGGCCTCTCGTTTGAAATCGTGTTCTGGGGTGGAGGGCCTCTCGGTTGACATCGTGCTCTGGGGTGGGGGCCTCTCGTTTGACATCGTGCTCTGGGGTGGGGGGCCTCTCGGTTGACATCGTGTTCTGGGGTGTGGGGGCCTTTCGGTTTAAATCGTGTTCTGGGGTGTGGGGGCCTCTCGGTTGAAATCGCGTTCTGGGATGGAGGGCCTCTCAGTTGACATTGTGCTCTGGGGTGGGGGTCTCTCGGTTGACATCGTGTTCTGGGGTGTGGGGGCCTTTCGGTTTAAATCGTGTTCTGGGGTGGAGGGCCTCTCGGTTGACATCGTGTTCTGGGGTGTGGGGGCCTCTAGGTTTAAATTGTGTTCTGGGGTGTGGGGGCCTCTCGGTTGAAATCGTGTTCTGGGGTGTGGGGGCCTCTCGGTTGAAATCGTGTTCTGGGGTGTGGGGGCCTCTCGGTTGAAATCGTGTTCTGGGGTGTGGGGGCCTCTCGGTTGAAATCACATTCTGGGGTGTGGGGGCTTCTCGTTTGAAATCGCGTTCTGGGGTGTGGGGGCCTCTCTTTTGACATCGTGCTCAGGGGTGGGGGGCCTCTCGTTTGAAATCGCGTTCTGGGGTGTGGGGGCCCTTGGTTGAAATCGTGTTCTGGAAAAATCCCTCGAAATTCGGGGGCCCCTAAAGCCGGGGACCCCTAGAATCATCACAACCTTTTGCCCCACTAGCAACGGCCCTGACTGCAGTCTTTCATAATTTAGCCCCAGAGCCCATTTAAAACCGGGTTTCGGTACCCAACCCCAATGACATCATTAAACAGGAACTGTTAAGTTTCAGTTGCAATATGACCCTCCAGTTTCCCGGCATTCAGTTAGAACATTTACATTAACATCATAACATTTATTTACAGGTGATGCAAATATCACTGCATCACAATGTGTTCACAAAGAAGATCAACTCAATTTATCATCACATTCTATAAAGTGTTAAATTGTGTAAAAGTGTATTATCTCAAGCAATATATATATATATATATATATATATATATATATATATATATATATATATATATATATATATGATAAGATCAGTATATTTTATTAGTATTAATAAGACAAGTTATATAATATTTTTTTTATCAAATGTAACATCTATGGGTCATTTTATGAAACATTCAGGTTATTTTCAATTTTTAGTACATTTCTAATTTAAACATTCTATCAGATAAAGAAAGTCTTTAAAGGGTGAGTTCACCCAAAAATGAAAAAATGTAAATTCTGTCATCATTTACTCACCATCAAGTTGTTTCAGACCTGTATGAGTTTCTTTCTTCTGTTGAACACAAAAGAAGATATTTTGAAGAATGTTTGCGGCACCCATTGACTTCCATTGTATTTTTTTTCCTACTGTGGAAGTCAATGGGCCCTATTTTAACGATCTGAGTGCATGGCGCATGTCCGAATCCACTTTTGCTAGTTTAACGACGGAAAAACGGTCAGCATGTCCAAAAGGGTTGTACCTCGTCTCTTAATGAGTCATGGGTGTGTTTTGGCCGTAACGTGCAATAAACCAATCAGAGTCTCATCTCCCTTTCCCTTTAAAAGCCAGTTGCATTCGCTATTTACATGCGAGCGGAAAGACTGAACACTTCTCCAGAGAGGAATCCTTTTATTTTTAATATTTAAAAATGTGTGTGTGCTGCTGCACGACCCTGTGTGTGTGTGTGTGTGTGATAATCAGAGTGTATGCGCGTTGTGCACCGCCTATAGGCGCATATTACTAACACACCCTTTAAATAACACAAAAAATACTGCGCTATTGACTTTAGAGAAGGTTTGTGTTGGTCAATGTCATTTTCAGTTCCTCAAAATAGCAACACGCCAACAATGCTCCTGAACACCTGGAGTTCAGACCAGACGCCCATGGGTGAACAGATGCGCCAGTGCATTTGATATTTAAACAATGCGGAGCTGGACGTGAAAAGGAGAACTGCGTCAGTCTGAAACTAGCAAAAAACACTTGCGCCGGGTGTATGATAGGGCCCAAAGGGACATTCTTCAAAATATCTTCTTTTGTGTTCAACAGAAGAAAGAAACTCATACAGGTTTAAAACAACTTGATGAGTCAACATTTTTGAGTGGAGTATCCCTTTAAGTGTTACAATATGTCTCAAGCTAATTGAAATGAGAGTGAATACTTACAGGGACCGATTAGAAGAAGCACAGAGAACAACAGCAGCAGAGCACAGCAAAGATGGAGTAACACAAACAATCATTTGAAGCAGCCGCTGGCGTGGAGGTCACGTATACATTGGGCTGAACGGTGACCTCGGTGTGACCTGGTACTTGTGGATATGCAGGCATGCCTGGATATGGTTGTTGTTGGACATACGGGCCCTGAGGGCCAACTGGAACTACGTACAGCTGGCTGGGATATCCGGAAGGGTTGGGATAGTACCCTGGGCCGTAGTATCCTGCATTAGGTTGTTCCTGGTATGGTGGCGGCACAGGCTGACCCATTGGATTCTGCTCACCTGGAGGGTCACTGAATGAGGGGTTTATTCTCCCGATTTCTGGTCCTTGATTGGACATTTCTTGATCTCTTTGGTTCCGTGCTCCTCGCTGGTCAATCTGCAGTCACTCTTGTGCTTTCCTTGACCTCTGATGGTGATTTATAGGAATCTAATGGGAGGTGGTTTACAGCTTGTAAGGGAGGTTCAGCGGAGATTCACTAAGAAATGCTTCATCTTAAACTGGCTGAACCAGTTTTTTTTGTCAGGTTTAAGTGACAAAAACTGGCTTTTATCATCTGAGAAATATTGCCAAGATTTGTCCTTTTTTATGTTTTTACGTACTTCTTTTAGTATATGCTCCAAAAACATGGAATTGTCTACCAAATGAAAGAGGCTTAGCGTTCATGTTTTTAAAAGGCAGTTTAAGACAGATCTCTTTAAAGTTGCTTACCAGTATAACAATACGGTGTGTAATTGTATGTAATGTTTGTTTGGTAACATGTTAAATTATGCATAATTACAACTAACCCTCAACCAAACCCTAATCCTATATAACCGTAAAATCAAGGGCGTAGATTTGATTGAAACTGGTGGGGAAATCCCTGGAAGCTGAGGATTCAGGAACTTAACAGGATAAGGTTTTAAGTTTTTTAGTCTATATTGACCTTAACAATATGCTAATGAATGAATTCTGTAATGTTACAGATAACTAATAAAGACAAGGAGGGAGTTTAACAGAGATTTAACAAACAAGACAAAAAGTAAGAAAAGAGCCATTCCACCGAATAGGTGATATTTGCTTGTTGTAACGCTTCAAAATTAAAATGTTTTTTTTTTTTTTTCAAAACTGGATCCAATGCTACACATATTTAACTCTTCAAAATGTGTATTGGTCAATCTCAGGTAACTTTATTTATTTTTTTACAAGGTTTCTAAGCAGAAGATGGATGCATGTTTTCTCAGTCCTGTTACCAAATCTCATGTGCCGTTTAAAACCAAATCAATTCATTCCTTTGTTTTCCCTTCAAGAGAGTGAAATTCAAAATTAATTTTCAAGAAGACTGAAGCCACAAGTTTATAATTTTTTAATAATTTGATTTATTAAACAATTGTATAAATGATGGATCAAACAAAACAGTGGTTTAACTTTATTTGTTTAGAAAAATTTAGTAACAGGAATGAACACCGGGTAACAGGAATGAGTGTTCATATGCGTGTGTGAGAGAAAGAGTGTGTACATGACCGTGTGTGCATGTGTGTGTGTGAGAGAGAGTGTGTACATGACCGTGTGTGCATGTGTGTGAGTGAGAGAGAGTGTGTACATGACCGTGTGTGCATGTGTGTGTGTGAGAGAGAGTGTGTACATGACCGTGTGTGCATGTGTGTGAGTGAGAGAGAGTGTGTACATGACCGTGTGTGCATGTGTGTGTGTGAGAGAGAGTGTGTACATGACCGTGTGTGCATGTGTGTGTGTGAGAGAGAGTGTGTACATGACCGTGTGTGCATGTGTGTGTGAGAGAAAGAGTGTGTACATGACCGTGTGTGCATGTGTGTGTGTGAGAGAGAGTGTGTACATGACCGTGTGTGCATGTGTGTGAGTGAGAGAGAGTGTGTACATGACCGTGTGTGCATGTGTGTGTGTGTGAGAGAGTGTGTACATGACCGTGTGTGCATGTGTGTGTGAGAGAAAGAGTGTGTACATGACCGTGTGTGCATGTGTGTGTGTGAGAGAGAGTGTGTACATGACCGTGTGTGCATGTGTGTGAGTGAGAGAGAGTGTGTACATGACCGTGTGTGCATGTGTGTGTGTGAGAGAGAGTGTGTACATGACCGTGTGTGCATGTGTGTGTGTGAGAGAGAGTGTGTACATGACCGTGTGTGCATGTGTGTGTGAGAGAAAGAGTGTGTACATGACCGTGTGTGCATGTGTGTGTGTGAGAGAGAGTGTGTACATGACCGTGTGTGCATGTGTGTGAGTGAGAGAGAGTGTGTACATGACCGTGTGTGCATGTGTGTGTGTGAGAGAGAGTGTGTACATGACCGTGTGTGCATGTGTGTGTGAGAGAAAGAGTGTGTACATGACCGTGTGTGCATGTGTGTGTGTGAGAGAGAGTGTGTACATGACCGTGTGTGCATGTGTGTGTGTGTGAGAGAGAGTGTGTACATGACCGTGTGTGCATGTGTGTGTGTGAGAGAGAGTGTGTACATGATCGTGTGTGCATGTGTGTGTGAGAGAAAGAGTGTGTACATGACCGTGTGTGCATGTGTGTGTGTGAGAGAGAGTGTGTACATGACCGTGTGTGCATGTGTGTGTGTGTGAGAGAGAGTGTGTACATGACCGTGTGTGCATGTGTGTGTGTGTGAGAGAGAGTGTGTACATGACCGTGTGTGCATGTGTGTGAGTGAGAGAGAGTGTGTACATGACCGTGTGTGCATGTGTGTGTGTGAGAGAGAGTGTGTACATGACCGTGTGTGCATGTGTGTGTGTGAGAGAGAGTGTGTACATGACCGTGTGTGCATGTGTGTGAGTGAGAGAGAGTGTGTACATGATTGTGTGTGCATGTGTGTGTGAGAGAGAGTGTGTACATGACCGTGTGTGCATGTGTGTGTGTGAGAGAGAGTGTGTACATGATCGTGTGTGCATGTGTGTGTGAGAGAAAGAGTGTGTACATGACCGTGTGTGCATGTGTGTGTGTGAGAGAGAGTGTGTACATGACCGTGTGTGCATGTGTGTGTGTGTGAGAGAGAGTGTGTACATGACCGTGTGTGCATGTGTGTGTGTGTGAGAGAGAGTGTGTACATGACCGTGTGTGCATGTGTGTGAGTGAGAGAGAGTGTGAACATGACCGTGTGTGCATGTGTGTGTGTGAGAGAGAGTGTGTACATGACCGTGTGTGCATGTGTGTGAGTGAGAGAGAGTGTGTACATGACCATGTGTGCATGTGTGTGTGTGAGAGAGAGTGTGTACATGACCGTGTGTGCATGTGTGTGTGTGAGAGAGAGTGTGTAGATGACCGTGTGTGCATGTGTGTGTGTGTGAGAGAGAGTGTGTACATGACCGTGTGTGCATGTGTGTGTGTGAGAGAGAGTGTGTACATGACCGTGTGTGCATGTGTGTGAGTGAGAGAGAGTGTGTACATGACCGTGTGTGCATGTGTGTGTGTGTGAGAGAGAGTGTGTACATGACCGTGTGTGTGTGAGAGAGAGTGTGTACATGACCGTGTGTGCATGTGTGTGTGTGAGAGAGAGTGTGTACATGACCGTGTGTGTGTGAGAGAGAGTGTGTACATGATCGTGTGTGCATGTGTGTGTGAGAGAAAGAGTGTGTACATGACCGTGTGTGCATGTGTGTGTGTGAGAGAGAGTGTGTACATGACCGTGTGTGCATGTGTGTGTGTGTGAGAGAGAGTGTGTACATGACCGTGTGTGCATGTGTGTGTGTGTGAGAGAGAGTGTGTACATGACCGTGTGTGCATGTGTGTGTGTGAGGGAGAGTGTGTACATGACCGTGTGTGCATGTGTGTGTGTGAGAGAGAGTGTGTACATGACCGTGTGTGCATGTGTGTGTGTGAGAGAGAGTGTGTACATGATCGTGTGTGCATGTGTGTGTGAGAGAAAGAGTGTGTACATGACCGTGTGTGCATGTGTGTGTGTGAGAGAGAGTGTGTACATGACCGTGTGTGCATGTGTGTGAGTGAGAGAGAGTGTGTACATGACCGTGTGTGCATGTGTGTGTGTGAGAGAGAGTGTGTACATGACCGTGTGTGTGTGAGAGAGAGTGTGTACATGATCGTGTGTGCATGTGTGTGTGAGAGAAAGAGTGTGTACATGACCGTGTGTGCATGTGTGTGTGTGAGAGAGAGTGTGTACATGACCGTGTGTGCATGTGTGTGTGTGAGAGAGAGAGTGTGTACATGACCGTGTGTGCATGTGTGTGTGTGTGAGAGAGAGTGTGTACATGACCGTGTGTGCATGTGTGTGTGTGAGAGAGAGTGTGTACATGACCGTGTGTGCATGTGTGTGTGTGAGGGAGAGTGTGTACATGACCGTGTGTGCATGTGTGTGTGTGAGAGAGAGTGTGTACATGACCGTGTGTGCATGTGTGTGTGTGAGAGAGAGTGTGTACATGATTGTGTGTGCATGTGTGTGTGAGAGAAAGAGTGTGTACATGACCGTGTGTGCATGTGTGTGTGTGTGAGAGAGAGTGTGTACATGACCGTGTGTGCATGTGTGTGTGTGTGAGAGAGAGTGTGTACATGACCGTGTGCATGTGTGTGTGTGAGAGAGAGTGTGTACATGACCGTGTGTGCATGTGTGTGAGTGAGAGAGAGTGTGTACATGACCGTGTGTGCATCTGTGTGTGTGAGAGAGAGTGTGTACATGACCGTGTGTGCATGTGTGTGTGTGAGAGAGAGTGTGTACATGATCGTGTGTGCATGTGTGAGTGAGAGAGAGTGTGTACATGACCGTGTGTGCATGTGTGTGTGTGAGAGAGAGTGTGTACATGACCGTGTGTGCATGTGTGTGTGTGAGAGAGAGTGTGTAGATGACCGTGTGTGCATGTGTGTGTGTGTGAGAGAGAGTGTGTACATGACCGTGTGTGCATGTGTGTGTGTGAGAGAGAGTGTGTACATGACCGTGTGTGCATGTGTGTGTGTGAGAGAGAGTGTGTACATGACTGTGTGTGCATGTGTGTGTGTGAGAGAGAGTGTGTACATGACCGTGTGTGCATGTGTGTGAGTGAGAGAGTGTGTACATGACCGTGTGTGCATGTGTGTGTGTGAGAGAGAGTGTGTACATGACCGTGTGTGCATGTGTGTGAGTGAGAGAGAGTGTGTACATGACCGTGTGTGCATGTGTGTGTGTGAGAGAGAGTGTGTACATGACCGTGTGTGCATGTGTGTGTGTGAGAGAGAGTGTGTACATGACCGTGTGTGCATGTGTGTGTGTGTGAGAGAGAGTGTGTACATGACCGTGTGTGCATGTGTGTGTGTGAGAGAGAGTGTGTACATGACCGTGTGTGCATGTGTGTGTGTGAGAGAGAGTGTGTACATGACCGTGTGTGCATGTGTGTGAGTGAGAGAGTGTGTACATGACCGTGTGTGCATGTGTGTGTGTGTGTGAGAGAGAGTGTGTACATGACTGTGTGTGCATGTGTGTGAGTGAGAGTGTGTACATGACCGTGTGTGCATGTGTGTGTGTGAGAGAGAGTGTGTACATGACCGTGTGTGCATGTGTGTGTGTGAGAGAGTGTGTACATGACCGTGTGTGCATGTGTGTGAGTGAGAGAGAGGGTGTACATGACCGTGTGTGCATGTGTGTGTGTGAGAGAGAGTGTGTACATGACCGTGTGTGCATGTGTGTGTGTGAGAGAGAGTGTGTACATGACCGTGTGTGCATGTGTGTGTGTGAGAGAGAGTGTGTACATGACCGTGTGTGCATGTGTGTGAGTGAGAGAGAGTGTGTACATGACCGTGTGTGCATGTGTGTGTGTGAGAGAGAGTGTGTACATGACCGTGTGTGCATGTGTGTGTGAGAGAGAGTGTGTACATGACCGTGTGTGCATGTGTGTGTGTGAGAGAGAGTGTGTACATGACCGTGTGTGCATGTGTGTGTGTGAGAGAAAGTGTGTACATGACCGTGTGTGCATGTGTGTGAGTGAGAGAGAGTGTGTACATGACCGTGTGTGCATGTGTGTGTGTGAGAGAGAGTGTGTACATGACCGTGTGTGCATGTGTGTGTGTGAGAGAGAGTGTGTACATGACCGTGTGTGCATGTGTGTGTGTGTGAGAGAGTGTGTACATGACCGTGTGTGCATGTGTGTGTGTGTGAGAGAGAGTGTGTACATGACCGTGTGTGCATGTGTGTGTGTGAGAGAGAGTGTGTACATGACCGTGTATGCATGTGTGTGTGAGAGAGAGTGTGTACATGACCGTGTGTGCATGTGTGTGAGTGAGAGAGTGTGTACATGACCGTGTGTGCATGTGTGTGTGTGAGAGAGAGTGTGTACATGACCGTGTGTGCATGTGTGTGAGTGAGAGAGAGTGTGTACATGACCGTGTGTGCATGTGTGTGTGTGAGAGAGAGTGTGTACATGACCGTGTGTGCATGTGTGTGTGTGAGAGAGAGTGTGTACATGACCGTGTGTGCATGTGTGTGTGTGAGAGAGAGTGTGTACATGACCGTGTGCATGTGTGTGTGAGAGAGAGAGTGTGTACATGACCGTGTGTGCATGTGTGTGTCTGTGTGAGAGAGAGAGTGTGTACATGACTGTGTGTGCATGTGTGTGAGTGAGAGAGAGTGTGTACATGACCGTGTGTGCATGTGTGTGAGTGAGAGAGAGTGTGTACATGACCGTGTGTGCATGTGCGTGTGTGAGAGAGAGTGTGTACATGACCGTGTGTGAGAGAGAGTGTGTACATGACCGTGTGTGCATGTGTGTGTGTGAGAGAGAGTGTGTACATGACCGTGTGTGCATGTGTGTGAGTGAGAGAGAGTGTGTACATGACCGTGTGTGCATGTGTGTGAGTGAGAGAGAGTGTGTACATGACCGTGTGTGCATGTGTGTGTGTGAGAGAGAGTGTGTACATGACCGTGTGTGCATGTGTGTGTGTGAGAGAGAGTGTGTACATGACCGTGTGTGCATGTGTGTGTGTGTGAGAGAGAGTGTGTACATGACCGTGTGTGCATGTGTGTGTGTGTGAGAGAGAGTGTGTACATGACCGTGTGTGCATGTGTGTGTGTGAGAGAGTGTGTAGATGACCGTGTGTGCATGTGTGTGTGTGTGAGAGAGAGTGTGTACATGACCGTGTGTGCATGTGTGTGTGTGTGAGAGAGAGTGTGTACATGACCGTGTGTGCATGTGTGTGTGTGAGAGAGAGTGTGTACATGACCGTGTGTGCATGTGTGTGTGTGAGAGAGAGTGTGTACATGACCGTGTGTGCATGTGTGTGTGTGAGAGAGTGTGTAGATGACCGTGTGTGCATGTGTGTGTGTGTGAGAGAGAGTGTGTACATGACCGTGTGTGCATGTGTGTGCGTGTGAGAGAGAGTGTGTACATGACCGTGTGTGCATGTGTGTGTGTGAGAGAGAGTGTGTACATGACCGTGTGTGCATGTGTGTGTGAGAGAGAGAGTGTGTACATGACCGTGTGTGCATGTGTGTGTGTGTGTGAGAGAGAGTGTGTACATGACTGTGTGTGCATGTGTGTGAGTGAGAGTGTGTACATGACCGTGTGTGCATGTGTGTGTGTGAGAGAGAGTGTGTACATGACCGTGTGTGCATGTGTGTGTGTGAGAGAGTGTGTACATGACCGTGTGTGCATGTGTGTGTGTGAGAGAAAGTGTGTACATGACCGTGTGTGCATGTGTGTGTTTGAGAGAGAGTGTGTACATGACCGTGTGTGCATGTGTGTGTGTGAGAGAGAGTGTGTACATGACCGTGTGTGCATGTGTGTGTGTGAGAGAGTGTGTAGATGACCGTGTGTGCATGTGTGTGTGTGAGAGAGTGTGTACATGACCGTGTGTGCATGTGTGTGTTTGAGAGAGAGTGTGTACATGACCGTGTGTGCATGTGTGTGTGAGAGAGAGTGTGTACATGATCGTGTGTGAATGTGTGTGTGTGAGAGAGAGTGTGTACATGACTGTGTGTGCATGTGTGTGAGTGAGAGAGAGTGTGTACATGACTGTGTGTGCATGTGTGTGAGTGAGATTTCTGTGTTGAAGGGATGTACTATGTGCTAGTCACAGTCACCGCGAAGGAGGTGGAAAGAGAAAGAAGGAGAGAGAGAAGGAAGGAAAGACCAAAAAAGGGTGAAAAGAGAGTGTTGCGGGTGTGTCTCGCTCCTTCCCTTGCAGCATGCCATGGGTGTGTGTTTCTGGCACCTGTATAGTATGGGTTTTCTCCATCTTCTACAAAAGATAAGAAAGACAAAGACAAAAACTTTTAAGTCACTTCGTGGTGGACTGGCTCCCTGTAAGTATGGTATTCACATTGTAAAAAATAATCCTAAATGTCTACAGTTTTTCAACTGTAAAACTCATAAATCAGGTGAATATTATATCAACTAATATTCACACTTTTAAATCAACAAAACAGAGGACTCTACTCACTCCTGTTATGTTTAATTTGAGTAATGGACTGAAAGTAACAGGATTGAGTTTTGCAGCTCAACAGGGGAGTAGACAGCAACTAGTGTTGGCCCAGATCCGGCCCACATCTGGTACGTGTTGAATCCACATTGTAACGTAGTTTGTATGTTCAGGGAAGAAGGAGACGAGAACCGGCGAACATTTAAACACTTTATTAAAAATAAACACAAAATGAAAGTAAAAGCGGCAGCCCCTCACGGACGACTGCCGCGCACACACATACAAAACGTAAATTAAACACGACGTAAATTCTAGGCCTGGTCCTCTCTCTTCTTGCACTGTCGTCGCTCCTCCTTTTATGCTCCCGTCACTCCTCCGTGAGACGAGACCGGTGTGGCGCGCAGCTGGTGCTCATTATCAGTCGCCACCGGCCCGATCTCACGGTCCCTCGCCTCGCTGCTTGCCACACACATGTACCAGATGTGGGCCAGATCTGGGCCGTCACCATGTTGCTGTCTGCAGCTCAGACCAGTGCATCCCAGCCACTAACACTGCACGCTCCATTCACCCCCATCTCCTGAGACAACTCCTTGCTGTTGTTGAGGAGTTGGGCCGGCAAAGCAGTGAGCATCTAAACGCACCGCAGCAGGAACAGTTACAACGCCTATTGAGAGACTTTGCGGACATTTTTGCAGCCCGAGAGGAGGACTGTACCAGAACAGCTCTGGTTCAGCATCACATTGACTGCATGGTCCATCAAGAGGACACTGGAGCCCGCCAGAAGCGGGCATACGACGCCCAGGCCCACGGGCCTACCATTGGGCCAGGGGACAGAGTGTGGGTGTTCTGCCCCCAGAGGAAGCAGGGGTTGTCACCCAAACTGACTCATCATTGGCAGGGACCCGGAGAGATTCTGGACAAAATTTCGGAGGTGGTCTTCCGGGTCCGAATGCCTGGACAGGGTAGACGGGTGGTGCTTCATAATGACCGATTGGCACCGTACCACCCACTGGTCCCAGAGCAAAAGACTGGTGGAAGCCAGAGGGGCTCCCCAAAATCCACTCCAAGCGCCGAGACGGGGGAATTTGGAGGCCAAGTCAACACCTCAAACTCTTTGTTGTGCTCCTCAAACCATTCCTGAACTATTTTTCCTTTGTTTGCAATTCCATTGAAGGAAATGGTCTGCAACAATGCTTAGGTAGGTGGTACGTGTCAAAGTAACATCCACATGGATGGCAGGACCCAAGGTTTCCCAGCAGAACATTGCCCAAAGCATCACACTGCCTCCGCCGGCTTGCCTTCTTCCCATAGTGCATCCTGGTGCCATGTGTTCCCCAGGTAAGCCACGCACACGCACCCGGCCATCCACGTGATGTAAAAGAACACGTGATTCATCAGACCAGGCCACCTTCTTCCATTGCTCCGTGGTCCAGTTCTGATGCTCACGTGCCACTGTTGCTGCTTTCGGTGGTGGACAGGGGTCAGCATGGGCACCCTGACTGGTCAGCGGCTTTGCAGCCCCATACACAACAAACTGAGATGCACTGGGCCAGCCTTCACTCCCCACGTGCATCAATGAGCCTTGGCCGCCCATGACCCTGTCGCCGGTTCTCCACTGTTCCTTCCTTGGAGCACTTTTGATAGATCCTGACCACTGCAGACCGGGAACACCCCACAAGAGCTGCAGTTCTGGAGATGTTCTGACCCAGTCGTCTAGCCATCACAATTTGGCCCTTGTCAAACTCGCTCAAATCCTTACGCTTGCCCATTTTACGCTTGCCCAATATATCCCACCCACTAACAGGTGATGAAGAGATCATCAGTGTTACTCACTTCACATGGTATGCCTGATCGGTATATATATATAGCTTAGAACAAATAAAAATAACATTTTATTTTTTCAGTCAACATTTATTTTATTAGGCTATTTTTTTAATGATTTAAATTTGTATTAAAGAGATTTCCTTAAGTTCCTTTCTTTCTTCTGCTGAACACAAAAGAAGATATTTTGAAGAATGTTGTAATCTGACAGTTGGCGGCACCCATTGACTGTCTATAGTAGGAGATGAAAAACAATGGATATACCGTAACTGTCAAGGGCGTGGGTCTGATTTTTTAAATTGGTGGGGAAATTCCTGGAAGCTGAGGATTCAGGAAATGAATAGGGTAATTGTTGTACTGTCACTCAACTTTGCAAAACAATACAAAAATACGATGGCACAAGAATTCCTTGGATTATCACTTTTTAATCCAGACTGAACTCTTCCATGTGCATTTACACCTCTCCTTTTCCTTTCGTTACATCTCCCCTAGTGTTCGTTATTTGCAATAACAGTCTAGACACAACAATAATGCTTTAAGGTTTTTACTCTATATTGACCTTAACAATATGCTAATGAATGAATTCTGTAATGTTACAGATAACTAATAAAGACAAGGAGGCAGAGATTTAACTTTACTCAATTAAAAAAAAAAATGTCTTAGTATTTTTGTCTTGTCTCCAGCCCAAATATATACCAATTCTTAAATCATTGTTTCTGTCCCAAACAGTGACACGATAATTTTTCTTACCCCATTGGCAGATAATTTTGCTTGTTTTAAGCAAAAACTCACATCATTTAGAATTTCATTTCAATTAGCTTGAGACATATTGTAACACTTAAAGGGATACTCCACTCAAAAATGTAAATTCTGTCATTTGCTCACCATCAAGTTGTTTTAAACCTGTATGAGTTTCTTTCTTCTGTTGAACACAAAAGAAGATATTTTGAAGAATGTCCCTTTGGGCCCTATCATACACCCGGCGCAAGTGTTTTTTGCTAGTTTCAGATTTTTGGGCGATACCGCTTCTAGTGCTGCGATCCAGTTGTTTTTTATAATGCCCTTCACTCGCTAACATTTTTAAAATTATTTTTTATTATTATAATTATAGTAACATGAAACACAGAATGACAACAATATACTACATGCCAGGGAGCAGGAAAATAATATACCTTTTAAAAAGATTCACAGTTTTTACAGCTTTCTTATTGGAAGAGACAGAAATCAAACACATACACAATTTGAACTCTTCCAGAAAAAGGTTAAAGGCTTACACTTACAAAATTTACATTTGTGTACAAAATATTTGGCGAGAAACAAAATAAGATTGAGTGAGTAAAAAACATCTGATTGTTCTCTTTCAAAATGTATATAACCCAGAATAACATTTTCATATTTCAATGAGATTTCAGGAATTATATCACAAAAAAAATACAAATAAAAAAATGAGACACATTTTCAGTTTGGAGACCACAGAAGGAGCAATTTACATCAGAAATAAACCTTTGTAAAAACATTTTGTGGGATAGCACCGATGTATCATTTTATAAGAGACTTCTTTTATCTTATTGTACAAAAAATAATTTTAAATCTAGCCCAGTTCATTTCTCCTACATGTCTTTTCCAATAAAAAAATAGCATTCGGACAAGAGACAGCCTCATTCTGGAACAAAGCACCAATACTCCTATTTTTTGACTTGGTGGTAAGGGATAATTTACCAACATATGTATCCAATACATTGAGATATGGCACAATCTGAGAGAGCTTGTTATTAAAGCCTTTCATAAACATAACAACTCCAGAAGGGATAGCTCCAAAAACAATAGCATATTCTCTTGCTGTAACTGGGACTTTATAATGTGACCAAAACTCCTCATATTTGAAAGGAATTCCTTGGTGATTTATTCTTGTAAAGCAAATCTCTGTTGTGTCGAATTATATAATTGTGTGGGGAAACATTATGCTTGTAAATTAAAGACCATGATAGAAGACATTGTTTGTGAAAGTGAGATAATTTGGAAGGAATTTTGTCAGGATTATAATTACATAGGAGCAAAACATTTAGACTACCTAATTTAGAAAAAACTAAATTTGGTATGAAGTTCCATAAAGATTTATTAAAGTGTTGTTTAATCCAGTTTATTTTAAATGTATAATTAAGGGTGGGGAAGCTGATGAAATTAAGACCACCTTTTTCATAGGAACTACAGATTTTATTTTTCCATAAGAAATTAAATAAACATTGCCTTGAAAGAGATGACGTGAAAGTGCTTTAGAGAGTAAAGTTCTACCCTTGAGAGGCGAATCTCTGTGTAACCACAGATTTAGTTTCTTTTTGGTCTTTTCCATAATCTGAGAAAAGTCAACACATCTATTCTTCATATCCTTAGAAACGACTATACCCAAGTAAGTGACTTCATCTTTCACTGGGATGCCGTCTATGTTTGTCAAACTAATTTTATTGAAAATAGTTCACATTTGTGGATATTTAGGTGTAAGCCTGATGCCCGAGAGAATAATCTAATACTATTATTAGCTAGAGAAACCGGAGCAGAGTTACGTAAAAACAATGTAGTATCATCTGCGAGTTATGATCTCTCTTTCTGCAATATTAATTCCCTGTAAAAGTTGGGACACTGTACAAACTGTGAATAAAAACAGAATGCAAAATTTCAATATTTTATTCAGAATACAACATAGATGACATATCAAATGTTTAAACTGAGAAAATGGGAAGGGAAAAATTTCTTCATGGCATCAACACATCTCAAAAAAGTTGGGACAAGGCCATGCTTACCACTGTGTGGCATCCCCTCTTCTTTTTATAACAGTCTGCAAACGTCTGGGGACTGAGGAGACAAGCTGCTCAAGTTTAGGAATAGGAATGTTGTCCCATTCGTGTCTAATACAGGCTTCTAGTTGCTCAACTGTCTTAGGTCTTCTTTGTCGCATCTTCCTCTTTATGATGCGCCAGATGTTTTCTATGGGTGAAAGATCTGGACTGCAGTACCCGGATCCTTCTCCGCAGCCATGATGTTGTAATGGATGCAGTATGTAGTCTGGCATTGTCATGTTGGAAAATGCAAGGTCTTCCCTGAAAGAGACGACGTCTGGATGGGAGCATATGTTGTTCTAGAGCTTGGATATACCTTTCAGCATTGATGGTGCCTTTCCAGATGTGTAAGCTGCCCATGCCACACGCACTCATGCAACCCCATACCATCAGAGATGCAGGCTTCTGAACTGAGCGCTGATAACAACTTGGGTTGTCCTTGTCCTCTTTAGTCCGGATGACATGGAGTCCCAGTTTTCTAAAAAGAACTTCAAATTTTGATTCGTCTGACCACAGAACAGTTTTCCACTATGCCACAGTCCATTTTAAATGACCCTTGGCCCAGAGAAAACACCCGCGCTTCTGGATCATGTTTAGATATGGCTTCTTTTTTGACCTATAGAGTTTTAGCCGGCAACAGCGAATGGCACGGTGGATTGTGTTCACCGACAATGTTTTCTGGAAGTATTCCTGAGCCCATGTTGTGATTTCCATTACAGTAGCATTCCTGTATGTGATGCAGTGCCGTCTAAGGGCCCGAAGATCACGGGCATCCAGTATGGTTTTCCGGCCTTGACCCTTACGCACAGAGATTGTTCCAGATTCTCTGAATCTTTGGATGATATTATGCACTGTAGATGATGATAACTTCAAACTCTTTGCAATTTTTGTCTGAGAAACTCCTGATATTGCTCCACTATTTTTGCGCCGCAGCATTGGGGGAATTGGTGATCCTCTGCCCATCTTGACTTCTGAGAGACACTGCCACTCTGAGAGGCTCTTTTTATACCCAATCATGTTGCCAATTGATCTAATAAGTTGCAAATTGGTCCTCCAGCTGTTCCTTATATGTACATTTAACTTTTCCGGCCTCTTATTGCTACCTGTCCCAACTTTTTTGGAATGTGTAGCTCTCATGAAATCCAAAATGAGCCAATATTTGGCATGGCATTTCCAAATGTCTCACTTTCAACATTTGATATGTTATCTATATTCTATTGTGAATAAAATATAAGTTTATGAGATTTGTGAATTATTGCATTCCTTTTTTATTCACAATTTGTACAGTGTCCCAACTTTTTGGAATCGGGTTTGTAGTTGACCAGCTAATAAAAATAAATATGGTGAGATTGGGCAGCCTTGCCTAATTCCACTTAGCAAGTTAAATCTGGTAGATGAGCCCGTCTTCAATTTGATAGAACAGTTTGCATTTGCATAAAGTGTTTGAACAGCTTTGATAAAGAAAGGACCAAAACCAAACTTTTCTAAGGAAAGAAAAAGAAACTTATGGTCAACAGAATTAAGTAAGCTAGAGTAATCAATAAGATCCAACACTAATCTAATATTATTTGAAATATGCCTCCCCGATAAGAAACCAGACTGGGATTCATCTATAATAGAGTCTATTACTTTTTTAAGACGTTTAGCAAATATTAAGGCTAAGATTTTGTAATCGTTATTAAGAAGACATATTGGACGGCAATTATCAAGACAAAGAACATCTTTTTTGGGTTTAGGGAGTGACGTAATAAGGCCTTGTGTAACACAGGTTAAATGAAGGGAATTATTTAATTTATACACAATCTAGTGATATCATATTCCCTTAATAAAAGTTGATAAGAGATGTAAAAATTATTAAGAATATTAAAAAATATGCGAATTCATTCTAGATAAAAGCTCGGTGATCAACCAATGAGAGCTCTTTGTCATTCGCGCCATGCATGTCGTGCGATGACAGAAGAGACGAGCTTGATGGAGAGGAGTCTGATCGCAATCTGATCGTCCTCATCAATTTTATAAACCTCTAAATCTTTTCAAAAGTACGAGAAAGTTTGAGATTTTAATTAATTTGATGCATTCTGAATAAGAAGCCGACTGAATAGAGAAATGCATTCTACTAGTTCACGACGCCATTTTCTGATCACACACACCTGTAGTTGAGGTGTGCCTGTGTGAGCAAAAATCGATCACAAATTGTCACTCATTGTCATGTTCAAGAAACCAATTTGAAATGATTGGAGCTTTGTGGCATGGTGCATTATCCTGCTGGAAGTAGCCATCAGAGGATGGGTACATGGTGGTCATAAAGGGATGGACATGGTCAGAAACAATGCTCAGGTAGGCCGTGGCATTTAAACGATGCCCAATTGGCACTAAGGGGCCTAAAGTGTGCCAAGAAAACATCCCCCACACCATTACACCACCACCACCAGCCTGCACAGTGGTAACAAGGCATGATGGATCCATGTTCTCATTCTGTTTACGCCAAATTCTGACTCTACCATCTGAATGTCTCAACAGAAATCCAGACTCATCAGACCAGGCAACATTTTTCCAGTCTTCAACTGTCCAATTTTGGTGAGCTCGTGCAAATTGTAGCCTCTTTTTCCTATTTGTAGTGGAGATGAGTGGTACCCGGTGGGGTCTTCTGCTGTTGTAGCCCATCCGCCTCAAGGTTGTGCGTGTTGTGGCTTCACAAATGCTTTGCTGCATACCTCGGTTGTAACGAGTGGTTATTTCAGTCAAAGTTGCTCTTCTATCAGCTTGAATCAGTCGGCCCATTCTCCTCTGACCTCTAGCATCAACAAGGCATTTTGGCCCACAGGACTGCCACATACTGGATGTTTTTCCCTTTTCACACCATTCTTTGTAAACTCTAGAAATGGTTGTGCGTGAAAATCCCAGTAACTGAGCAGATTGTGAAATACTCAGACCGGCCCGTCTGGCACCAACAACCATGCCACGCTCAAAATAGCTTAAATCACCTTTCTTTCCCATTCTGACATTCAGTTTGGAGTTCAGGAGATTGTCTTGACCAGGACCACACCCCTAAATGCATTGAAGCAACTGCCATGTGATTGGTTGATTAGATAATTGCATTAATGAGAAATTGAACAGGTGTTCCTAATAATCCTTTAGGTGAGTGTATTTGGAAGTGCACTCAGGGGGGAAATTTTCATAGTCAGTTTTATTGTCTATTGTCCATGTGATCTTGTAATTTACTTTCTTTTATCTTATTAACTTTCTCTCTTTTTTCAAGTGAAACCAATTATATTTCTATTTCTAATTTAATCTTGTGTCTCTCTGTTAATTCTCATGATAACCCGCCGCCTCCTTAGCGATCCCTAATTCTTCTGACGAAATTCCAATCCTATCTCTATTATAAAAAATAAAAATAATAAATCTACTAAATTACTGCTAATAATCCAGAGAAGTGCTACACTTGTGTGAGTGTAGGGGGGAGAGAGCATTTTAAAATACTTTCTCTGAAAACTTGTAAAAGAAAAGGTGCTAATTGTTTTGCAAATAATTCGTAAAACTCGGAAGACAAGCCATCCACTCCTGGAGATTTGTTAAGTTTAAGACATTTAATAGCTTCAGTGACTTCCTCCAAACCAAGCGGTAGATCACACATGTTTCTGTCTGCCCCATTAATTTGACAAAAACTAGGTGATGAATTGAAGAAACCTGTAGCTGCCTCATAATCAAAAGAGGCAGCACAGAATTGTGCAATTTCTTTTGGACTGTCAGATATAAGTCCATTAATCTTTAATCTATGAATTGTATTATGACTGGAATTATGTCTCTCGAGTTTAAAAAAATAAGATGAATTTTGTTTCTAACCAACGCTGCCTAGATCTGATATAAGCTCCTTCGGCTTTGGTTCTATACATCACGTCTAGTCTATTCTGCAAATTAGACAATTCCAGTTACTATGGGTTTTTGAGAAAGAAATGCTATCTTAGAAATGACCTCATTTTCCTCAGACCTCTTCTTTTTAGCTAAATCACTACCATATATTCTTAGATATTTGCCCTATTTTATATAAAGTTTTTTTCCTTTGTAGCTTTACCTAAATACTCTCAAATTAAAGCTTCTAAATTAAGTCTAACAGACTCATGTTTCAAATGAGAGTTGTTCACTTTCCAGAAAGATGCTCTATAATTATAATCCTAAGAGACAAGTTAATATATATAGCTTTATGATCAGTAAGAGGGGTCACTAAAATATCAACAGATGAATTGTTAAAGGAACACGCCGACTTTTTGGGACTTTAGCTTATTCACCGTAATAAGTCCATACATACCATTCTCATCTCCGTGCGTGCCATAACTCTGTCTGACGCACCCACCGCTAGCCTAGCTTAGCACAAACACTGAAGGTAAACGGCTCCAGCTAGCCTACTGCTCAATAAGTGACAAAATAACGCCAACATTTTCCTATTTACATGTTGTGATGTGTATAGTTACATCGTGCACTAAGACCGACGGAAAATGAAAAGTTATATGGCTACCGATATGGCTAGGGACTATACTCTCATTCCTGCATAATAATCCAGGAGCTTTGCTGCCGTACCATGGGTGCAGCGGCGCAATGATATTACGCAGCGCCTGAAAATAGGCTAACTTCCGTCAACATAACCAACGTGACAACCTGCTTGCACAGAGAGCGTGCTGGGGACTATTTTCAGGCGCTGCGTAATATCATTGCACCGCTGCACCCATGGTACGGCAGCAAAGCTCCTGGATTATTACGCAGGAATGAGAGTATAGCTCCTTGATTATTACGATTATAAAAATGGTATGTATGGACTTATCTAACTCTGGGGGATACGGTGAATAAGCTAAAGTCCCAAAAAGTCGGCGTGTTCCTTTAATGAATTGTTTGGAAATTAACCATTGGTAGGAGCCTGCTTTATTTTGCCATGTATATGATATTTTAGAAGGAAATGTTTCCCTCCATATATCCACCAGTTCAAAGCATTCCATAAATTCTTTTAAGTAATTTCCTGAGGTGGAAAGGCGAGGAGGCCATCTATCAAGAGTGTTCTCAAGAACAGTATTAAAATCGCCTCCCAACAGTAACCGTTCTTCAACACAGTCTAGTAAGCCTTCGTTATCCGATTTGGAATTATACCCATAAAAGTTAAGCAAAATAATCTTGGAACACTGTGAGTTAAACTCTAAGAGAAGGAAATCTCCCGTAGGATCACAATCGCTGTGTAAGATGCAACCAGAAAAATTATTTTGAAAGGTACGTACACCCGCTGAGTGTTCTGAACCATGTGAAGCCCAAATATTATTGCCCCATTGTGAACGCCAAAAGTTTACATCATGAATAGTAGAATGTGATTCCTGGAGAAAAACGAAATCTGTTTTAAGGGTTTTAGTGAACAAAAATAACGCCTTACGTTTAATATTGCATCTTAACCCCCTAGCATTTAAGGAAACAAAAGATAACAACCAACCTTGAACAAGGTCAGCTGAACAATACTATATGCTACTTAGCCAATAAACAAAATAAACTGTGAAAAAGTAACTTATATACATAATACAGAAAGACCCGATAATCAATGTTTACACCAAGTAGATTCACAACAAACAGTCATGGCTTCATACCATTGCCATGGAAGGGGGATACACCTCCCTCCCTTCAATAAAAGCTCGGCCACCCACAAAGTACGCTTTCTTACCCGCCTTGCGTGCGGTGTCAGTCACGGGCCATAACAACTGTCTCTTTTCGCGATCAGTTTTACACAGGTCTTCTGTGAATCAAAGCTTATTTTCTTGCAGAAAAGACGATTTTTTGGCCGCTTTCCAAACTGCGTCACAAAGTGCACGAGAGATGAACTTCATGATGATCATTCTCTGCTCCTTCCTCTTGGTACCCAGGCGATGTACTGCTTCTATGCCATCCACAAGCCTTGATATCTCCTCCGGTAACAAAGCTTGACAGATCTTTATGACTTCCCTCCGGACGTCCTCTGCCTCGGTCTCGCGAACTCCATATAATTTAAGGGTTCCATCGCCTAGAGTATGCTTCCAAATCATACACACACGCTTCATACAGTACACTTCTGTACCTTTTGTTCCATGCAGGACACGTTTTCTTTAAGCATAACAACTTCAGCACAGCTTGATTCAATTTTTTTTCTCCAATTCGTCCAATCTAGCACCCAACCCAATTCCGTCTGCCCGATCGTTAATGAGCTGCGAGAGCGTGGTGATGATATTGTCACTATCCATTGTGATTCCCTTTCTTCTTTCTCTTTTTGGAGCAGGAGATTCCCTAGGACTAACTGGTAATTGCCCTATCGGTAAGCCCCTCCCCTCGAACGCAGATGAGCCAATGGCAGTTGAGTATCAGTTGCACGTGGACCGGAACTCGGACATCTTTAGGTTTCAGAGCCATAGAGAAACATTGGAAAATCCGAAGCTCTCATCGGTTTGAGCTACAAAAATGGTATGTGCCTGTGGTACTGTAACACTGATTCCAGGTATCCTGAGAAGATTCCCATTAAGTTACGATTAAAGTTAGTCCCTGCTAACATACAAACCGAAATAGCTAACTGTTCTCACGTCATGTCACGTCAACAGTGTAGGTCAAAAACACATAAACGAAGGTCTACATTTCAGTGCATCTCTCCATATTAAGATGGTTAAATGTGAATGAATTTAATCTAACCCTGCGGTACATGAACAGTGTTGATCCTGGATGTTGTCATCTGCGATCGTGACGACCGTAACACAAGGCTTTGTGATCTGTAAACCATCGCTTACAAATTAATCTCCCACCATATTTATTGTAAAATCTTTTATATATCCCTCCGTGGCATATTTAAGTCCCACTTGAATGCTCCTCGACGAGAGGTGGTCCTTCTGTGTCACAGACTTTATTGTGATTTATCTTCTAATTTGTTGTTGTTTACAGTGTAAACATTAAGGTCTGCATTATCTGTCTTACTAAGGTAGGGACTCCTATTTTGATGGGTAGTGAAAGGGAGAGCTTGCGCTCGCAGTTTATCGGAGTTGTTTTTTTTTTTTAGATAAAAAGTTTATAATTTATTAGCACCCCCGAAAAGGCATGTCTGTATATGTTTGTTTACTATTATTTGTATGAGTGTTTTTGTGTAATTTGCTATGTTAATGATAATCGGAAAGAGAGAGTTTGTGAATGAGACGTTAATGCGCACTTCTTATGCTCAGCTCTTACGGTGATTTTTTTTGAGTGAAAAAGCACGCAATAAGCCATCAGTTAGGTTTGGCCATCAATCGGAGGGGGTCCGTTACATTCTGTGTCCAAAAACATCTTGGGATAAGGGTTTCACACTGACAGCGGTCAGTGCAAGACAGTTAGCAACTTTGTTTGTCCGCGTTAGCAACAGTAACTAAGGGGGGCGGGGCTTACCGATAGCTCAATTGAGGGAAGTCTTCGTCATTAACAGCAATCAACTGTTCGACATAATCGTGACAGGCGTCCATCAAGACATTGGTAGCTGCAAGGGAGTTAGCACCTGTGTTCGAACCTTTTCTTTTTCCATGTTTCCACCACAAGACAACCAAGTATCATGTAAACAACTAACCTGAGATGAACGACAGAAAACTACTTTTTCACGGTCAAAAGAGCTAATTAAAGCACGTCTTCTCTCTGTGCCATCTTGCGCTGCCCTCCCTTGCTAACTTCCCTCCGTCTCGTTCACTCGGATGTGCGTCATTGCTTACGTTGCATGAGTGCCCACTACTGGCGCAACCTTCGCTATGAGCTGAACTGGAACGTCCTAAGCCCTTGAGCACTTGGAATTCACTATGGACTTGATTTATTAATTTTTTTTTTTCCCTTACGAAATAGTTTAATGCCGCATTCTATATGTATATAGGTGTGTTTGGGTTGTTTTAAATGTTTTTAAAGAATAATTAAAATACCATAGAGTTGTTTGTGGTGAGGTAAATTAAACGCGATATGCGGTGACGTCACAATCGTGTTGCATTGTGGTATATGGAGCTGCCTGAAGTGTACATATGAAGTAAACTTCAAAACCGAGGGAGCGAGGGTCTGTCTATGTAAACTTCCCTTGTCCACTTCACGAAGTGGAACGCACTTCAAAATGGCGGCGGGGATTCCCCCAAGGGGAAGTGCTTAGGGAAGTTTGCAAGTGTGCGTCTAAAATCTAGGTTTCGGACGGAGGAGCTTTGCTTTGCCACTTCGCAGTTCGCACAACCAAATGTAGCTACGGCCTCTCACAAGTTAGAAAGAAAAAAACAAAGCCAATCGGATTAGCGATGTGGGTTCAGGAGGCGGGACTGTTAACTGTTTGTGTACCAGGAATTGCGCTCTTGTTTTTTTAATTTGAGAGATTTTTAATCTCAACGAGATGATGGTTAAATAAAATAATACATAAAAACCACAAGACACAATCGGACAACAGTGGTTATATATAAATATATATTAAAAAAATTATCGAAAATATTACTAGGGACAAATCAGTGTCACTGGAGACATGTCCACACTAATACGTTTTTGTTTGAAAACGTATATTTTTCCGTCCACACTGAGACGGCGTTTTAAAAAACGTACCTTTTTGAAAACGCTCTCCAAAGCAGAAAAATTTGAAAACGCCATTTTTGCGTTGTAGTGTGAACTAACTGAGGTATTTGAAAACAATGACGCATGTTTAGTCATGTGACGCATATTGTACCAATAGGTATTCATGTTTATACCGGTATTGTTATGTGCTATGTATAAAATATGTTACTCGCAGTTGCTGTCCTGTGGCAAAACATGACAGCAGTTGCGTTTTTGACCAACATATAATGGTGAGTGAGTGCGTCCTGGACGCATCAGTGAAAGGTGAGATATTTTGCTTAATAAAATGATCCTGCCAGAAGAATTGTGTGATAACCTGATAATGTCTTGTTCTGTCTGTCATCTCGGTGAGCTTTTGTGAGGTTTAACGCATGCACAGTAAGGTGAATTTAGCGTTTTCCGATGTTTCAGTGTGGACAAGAAACATCTGGAAAACGCTTGATAATGCTAGTGTGGATGGAGAGCGTTTTAAAATGAAAATGCCGTTTTCAAATGTATCCGGATTAACGTAGACGCAGCCTGGATATTGGTAGGGACACGTCCCTAGCGTCCCAACTAAATTCTAACTGTCAGATTACAACATTCTTCAAAATATCTCCTTTTGTGTTCAGCAGAAGAAAGAAACTCATACAGGTTTGAAACAACTTGATGGTGAGTAAGTAATGACAAAATGTAAACATTTTTGGGTGAACTATCCCTTTAACTATAATCATAGGCGCCGAATTCAAGTTATTCATGAATCGCGACTATAGCTCGCGACAGTCCGACAGTCATAAAGAGTGACGTCAACACACAGGAAGAATGTGTGTATGCTTTGCAGATGCAAATGGGCTAATTGTTTTTGTGTGTGTGTGTGTGTGTGTGTGTGCTTTTCTTATAATAGAGTTAACATTAACCGGCAGTATATTACGTTTTTATTCTCGTCTGAGTCCATTCCACATGCTGTTTTTTTCTCTTAATAAAACCAAATAATCACACATAAAATGAAATCGGCATATGCGTTGGATGAAGCCCTTGTACAGTGAGTGGCTATGGAGGAAATTAATAAATATCCTGCCATAAAAAACTGCATTACCCACTTTAAAGATCAAGGTTTTTGTGTGCATTAAGACCCGCAGAGACACGATGTGAGATCCACCAATCCATTTTTTTTAATTGGTTAAAGTTAAAGGCACAATATGTAATGTTTTGCAGCTAGAGGTCACTTAGCCTATATGAGACACTTGCAGTGAGCGAGATCATATCAGGCATGGTAAAACATGGTACTCGCGGTAAACCAAGAACACCAGATCTAAACAATAAGACTAACTGTGTTGAGCTGGAGAACAATGATTAGTTTCTGTCCATGAATGATCCAAACAGTTGCTCACCTGTCTAATAAAACACATCATATATTAAAGCGGCTTTGGTGTTTCCATGGTTTCTACAAAATAAAACCGGAAATGCGTGTCCTAAAATTGCTTATTTCTCTGGATTTAAACATTCTTGGAAACATTTGGGATAATGTAAGTTCACAAGTCAACAAAATATATAACACTGTTCTAGTGTTTTTTGGATATTTTAATCCAAAAATCGTACATATTGTACCTTTAATAGAGAATATATCGTATTTTTCCTGTGGGTCGACCTCGGATTCTCGTGAATAATTTGTCTTGCAAGTCCTCTCTTCACCAGCAGGTGTCCGCGTGAGATCACATTTCTAAATGAAACTTGAGATCAGGGGCTACTGCATAAAATTAGATGTGGTATGTCAAAGGTCAGTCGTACTTTTTAGGCCAATCTACGTTTTTATGTAACTGGCTTAAAAAAAAGGAGTTAACAGCCTTAAAGAAAAAATCTGATGACTAATTTGTAAGACTAATCTCTTTTGATTAATGAGAAGCCTACAGTATTGAATTTTTATACATAACAAAGTACCATAAAAATAATCTTGCTTGTGTAAAACGTTTATGCGACGAATAATACTGGGGGCTTTTATTTTTAACGACCCTTCACGGGCCCTCATGGACTTTTACGCTGAAAAGTAGCCATGGAGGCCGCCATTTTGAAAACGGTCCCTCACACTCCGTCGCTTCACACAGCTGAATATATTAAGCCCCCAAATAACCGGTATTTATATTCGTGAAGCGTCCTCGTCCGTCCGCGCGTCCTCATAAAGAAAACAAGCACGACCCGCACTTGTGTCAAAAAGCGATTTAAGACAAACCGAACCAGTGCGCGTGTTTTTATTCTGATGAGGATATTATTGAATGCGTTTGTAGAGCTCATTTCTTCCACGGTGGATTTGGAAAAGGATTTATTCTATCTGGGATCTTGTCACTGGAGCAAAGGAATACAGCAGAGTCCTCAAATCCGTTCGGATTGACAGGTAACAGAAGACTTTATTTCCAGTGAATATTTGGCGCAGTGATTCTATGATCACGCGCGCGACTTTGACGCGTTCGTTGACGCGACGCGTTACATGACATTGTGTCTAGTGTTTGTTACAGTATGTGTTTTTATTTATTTATTTGCTTACCGATTCGACAAAGCAGCAAACAACAACTATATTGTTTAACGCACATTCCCCACCATCCTGCGCTCATGCCGGAGGACAATTTCTCTTTTGTTTTATCGCGTTTCTCTCTCTGAATAATAGATTTTATTCCGTAAATTGGACAGAAACGCCCTGCGGATTGATCATGACGCCCCGTATATAGCTTATATTATCATTAAACGTGATTTAAGCATTTAAACCAGCCCTTTATATTCAGATAATGTAGGTTATTTCATTTTAATTCATCTTTATTTATTGGGGTAATTATTTATACATAATCAATAAAAGCAGTGACAGGAAATATATGCAATAATTATTGGTAATGCTTAAAAAAATAGTATAGTGCAATAAACACTCAACGGTTTCAACGGACAAACCCAACCGTTGGATTTAAAAAATGTAATTCAAAAATTTAAACCAACGGTTGGGTTTGCCTATATTTGACCGTTGAAACAGCCCAGTGTTTATTAGAGTGAACATGATGAACTTTAATAATGCACACGGATCTCTCAATATATACGAGTATGAATATGAGCTGCAACAAATGCATAATTGCCTTCTCCAGCAACACCTGCACCTGAAAATATATAAATGAGTTTTTAGAAATATTCAGTTTTCAACTTTGTCAATTGTTTCTTTAATATTTATAAACAGTGAAAGCCTATTTATTTATTACTTTTTACAATATTTTTGGCTTTTTTTGGGCTGGATATGGTCTGGTCTAGAGGTTTGATAATGAATGTCATCTTTATTTCTGATGGTGCTGCATTTTATTTATTTATTTATTTGAAGATCTGTGGGGAGCATTTTTTTTTTATATTTATATCTCCAATAAGGGTTTCTCTTATTTTTATTTTTTCATTGATTTTTATGTGATTTGAGCAAGTTTTGATCTAGTAATACTGTTTTCCTGTCAAATTAAATGAATCCAAGCTGGGGTTTTGTTACTGTCAGTATAAATGAATAAGCCATCCGTGTCTTGACTGTTTCTTTACTGCATCTAAAACCGACTTCACCTTAGGGTGCTTGGCTTAGCGGTTAACCTGGGCTGCTAATTGATAAGTTGTGGATTCAAACCCCCAGACGGGACAGTTGAAGACGTCCCACCACCTGTAAACAGTGTGCTGTTAGTTAAATGAGCATGCAAATTTGAATTGCCCACTGAAATTATGCACATTTGCTTCAGTTGCAAACTTGAATTGTGGTTATTGGTAATTATTTAATTGCCTGAAAAACTGAGTAAAATAACTGACAGTTTGTGCAAATAGACCTGAGGTGCATTAGCGTGTAGAACATGCTGGTTCACATTGACAGCCCTGTGTAAGTCATGTTTTGGGGTGTTTGGATAATGTGATTATAGGGTTTAATGCTGTCAGCGCTCTCTCTCTCTCACACACACACACACACACACACAGGTGTTCGTTTTGACACAGGTTATGCAGGTGTCATGTCCAATCAACTTCAGTATTGGTCTGTACGCCGTTAAGTTGAACGCAGACTGTAAACAAGACCTTGTGTTCTGACCAGTGCGCTCAAGATTGTGAGACTGAACCCCTTTTTAAAACATTTTCAACTCGGAAGCACATTTATGTTCCACTAGTGGCACCAAACTGAATTGCGATCTGTTTGTTTGAGCAACGAGACCGAGCATGACAAGTTTGTCAACATGTTATTTTTCGCCGTTATTTATCCAGTTTTGTGATTCACAAATTACACACTTTATGTTTAAAATAAAGTAATATTTATAATAATTTATTTTCAGTTTGACTGTCCCATTGGGCTCAGTTTGTGTATCAGACCTAAGACATCTAAGCAACAACTGTCTTTTTAATGATTTTTAATATAATATAATGTTATTAAAAATAATATAGTATAATGTGTGTATATATATAATTAGTGCTGTCAAACGATTAATCGCATCCAAAATAAAAGTTTGTGTTTACATAATATGTGTGTGTGTGTATAATTATGTATATTTGAAAACCCACACATACACTCACCTAAAGGATTATTAGGAACACCATACTAATACTGTGTTTGACCCCCTTTCGCCTTCAGAACTGCCTTAATTCTACGTGGCATTGATTCAACAAGGTGCTGAAAGCATTCTTTAGAAATGTTGGCCCATATTGATAGGATAGCATCTTGCAGTTGATGGAGATTTGTGGGATGCACATCCAGGGCACGAAGCTCCCGTTCCACCACATCCCAAAGATGCTCTATTGGGTTGAGATCTGGTGACTGTGGGGGCCATTTTAGTACAGTGAACTCATTGTCATGTTCAAGAAACCAATTTGAAATGATTCCAGCTTTGTGACATGGTGCATTATCCTGCTGGAAGTAGCCATCAGAGGATGGGTACATGGTGGTCATAAAGGGATGGACATGGTCAGAAACAATGCTCAGGTAGGCCGTGGCATTTAAACGATGCCCAATTGGCACTAAGGGGCCTAAAGTGTGCCAAGAAAACATCCCCCACACCATTACACCACCACCACCAGCCTGCACAGTGGTAACAAGGCATGATGGATCCATGTTCTCATTCTGTTTACGCCAAATTCTGACTCTACCATCTGAATGTCTCAACAGAAATCGAGACTCATCAGACCAGGCAACATTTTTCCAGTCTTCAACTGTCCAATTTTGGTGAGCTCGTGCAAATTGTAGCCTCTTTTTCCTATTTGTAGTGGAGATGAGTGGTACCCGGTGGGGTCTTCTGCTGTTGTAGCCCATCCGCCTCAAGGTTGTGCGTGTTGTGGCTTCACAAATGCTTTGCTGCATACCTCGGTTGTAACGAGTGGTTATTTCAGTCAAAGTTGCTCTTCTATCAGCTTGAATCAGTCGGCCCATTCTCCTCTGACCTCTAGCATCAACAAGGCATTTTCGCCCACAGGACTGCTGCATACTGGATGTTTTTCCCTTTTCACACCATTCTTTGTAAACTAGAAATGGTTGTGCGTGAAAATCCCAGTAACTGAGCAGATTGTGAAATACTCAGACCGGCCCGTCTGGCACCAACAACCATGCCACGCTCAAAATTGCTTAAATCACCTTTCTTTCCCATTCTGACATTCAGTTTGGAGTTCAGGAGATTGTCTTGACCAGGACCACACCCCTAAATGCATTGAAGCAACTGCCATGTGATTGGATGATTAGATAATTGCATTAATGAGAAATTGAACAGGTGTTCCTAATAATCCTTTAGGTGAGTGTATATTTAAGAAACATTTTTATGTTTTTATATAATTTAAATCTATATACAGGCAAATATTTCTTAAATATGTATGTGTGTGTATTCAAATATACATAATTATACACAGTACACACATTATGTTAAAACAAACTTATTTTGGGTGCGATTAATCGTTTGATATATTTTTAAATTCTTTTTTATATGAAATATTTAGTATATAAAATATATATAGTGCTGTCAACTTGATTAATCGCATCTAACAAGCGCTTTTTTGTTTACGAGTGTATATATTTTATTTATATTTTAGTGCTGTGTATATACACACACACACACACATATATATATCTTATGTGGGAAAAAAAAAACTTTTATGTTAGATGTGATTCATCGGGATTAATCGATTTGACAGCACTAAAATGTTTTTTTTTTATTGCACAGTTTTAGAATTATCACACATCTTGGCGTTTCCATCCAGCGTGTTTTTACGCAGTATCCCAAAATTGGTGGATGGAAACATGGCCAGAAGGAAAGTTTGTATTTCATTTAGTGATCTGCAGCAAGAGGTTCAATCTGAAGCGGCTAATGAGGGACCGGAGGGAGAGACACGTGTTGAGCGTCTCTCTCTCAGCAGCTGCTCATAATGACAGATGACCCGGCATCATTATTAACTTCAGCAGAGGAAACCCTCCTGAGCTTTATCCAGGAGATCGGTGTTTACCTGCTTCTCAGCGCTTTATCCAAAGTAATACTATAAGTGTTATAACATCCACGTCCTCTAAAGAACCTGCTGTTGTCATCATGTTAGGTTGTTCTGAGGGGTTTTAGGACAGGGTGTTCTGGGTGGTTACTGAAGCATTGCTTCTGGGTCAGTGTTAAAGGAGTGCATCCCTGGTATTACAGTCTGTAGATATGCCTCGGGGTCCTATAAAAGATGACCCACAAATCATTCGAGACTTGAACATTTTGATTTGAGGCTTTGTACATCCAGACCTTCTGGGAAACACCCATTCCATCACAGTTCAGATATGTCACAATCGTCCTCTGGATCAGTGCTTTTCCCGTGTCTGAGGTAGCAGAGGGTCTGTTCGCGTGAGATAAGCATGTGCGGTCACATGATCTCGGCAGTCGTGGCTTGTGTGTCTGACAACTGAAACCTCACTGCTGTGTCATGCTGCATGCATGTTGTTTACGGCAGCGGTCGTGACGTCTGTTCTGATAGACAGCGCTGAGTGCTATAAATGAAGAAGAAACATGCAAATCATTAAGTTGGTCAACTTACTGATCTACTAGTAAAATTTCTAAATGCTCCTCCTCCTAGACTTTTCAAGCTACAGACTAGACCCAGACTAGTGTGCTATATCTTGACTGATTCGACAGTTTTCCTAAAAATGCTGATTAAAACTTGGAAAAATCCCATAGACTTACATTGATGGAATGTTCAAATGATCCAAAACTGTTCAAACAAAATTCAAAATTCAAATTTTGACAGTTGGAGAGGCTCATTAGACTGTTTCTATCTATCTACACTATATTGGCAAAAGTATTGGGACGCCCCTTCAAATCCCTGAGTTCAGGTGTTCAATCCCTTCATGGCCACAGGTGTATAAATCAAGCACTAGGCATGCAGACGCTTCTACAAACATTTGTGAAAGAATGGGTTGCTCTCAGGAGCTCAGTGAACTCAAGCGTGGTACCGTGATAGGCTGCCACCTGTGCAATAAGTCCATTCCTGAAATTTCCTCACTACTAAATATTCCACGCTCAACTGTTAGTGGGATTATAACAAAGTGGAAGCAATTGGGAACAACAGCAACTCAGCCACGAAGTGATAGGCCACGTAAAATCACAGAGCGGGGTCAGCGCATGCTGAGGGTCACAGTGCGCAGAAGTCACCAACTTTCTGCAGAGTCAATAGCTACAGACCTCCAAACTTCTGTGGCCTTCAGATGAGCTCAAGAACAGTGTGTAGAGAGCTTCATGGAATGGGTTTCCATGGCCGAGCAGCTCATCCAAGCCTTACATCACCAAGTGCAATGCAAAGCGTGGGATGCAGTGGGGTAAAGCACGCCGCCACTGGACTCTAGAGCAGCGAGACGTGTTCTCTGGACTGACCAATCACGCTTCTCTGTCTGACAATCCCATGGACGAGTCTGGGTTTGGCGGTAAAGTGTAAAGTTTGTTGGAGGGGGGAGTATGGTGTGGGGTTGTTTTTCAGGGGTTGTGCCTGACCTCTGGAAATGGTATAAATTTTAATGCTGCGTGGAGTTAGAAATGTTTTTTTTTAATCCAAAAGTGACTTTGATTGCATTTTATCAGTTCGTGCATTTATAGGAATCGAACCCTTGACATTGACGTTGTGAAGTGCTATGCTCTTCTGTTTGAGCTAATGAAATGCCGAGATCTAATCGTCTCATTACTGTATACTTCAAAGTTATGACATGAGAAATCAAATTTGCCTTGATCTTATTGACCTATAAGAGGTCTTTGAACCATTAAAACATCCTGCAAGTTTCAAAGCATTCATTTAATTAAGCTCCAAAAACAGCTCGTTTTGATATTACAGGATCTGTGACGTCACAATACATTTGCATATGCCCGCCTCCAGAGCAAGAAAATAATTTTCCCACATGGTCAGAATTATTGGCCCCCTTGGTAAATATGAACAAAGAAGCCTGTAAAAATAAATCTGAGTTGTTTATCCTTTTGACAATTTGAAAATTCACAAAAATCTAATTGAAAATGTGGGGAAAATCTCTTTATGAAATGTTTTTCTCCAACCACCCTAGCAACCACCCAAGTACCCTGTTTTTCTCCAAAACACGTTGGCCACAATTATTGGCACCCTTTTATTCAATACTTTTTGTGACCTTCTTTCCCCAAGATAACAGCTCTGAGTTGTCTTCTCTAATGCCTGATGGATTTGGAGATCAGAGCCCATTCCTTCATACAGAATCTCTCCAGGTCCTTCAGATTCCCAGCTCTTCTCTTCAGTTCATCACTCATTCTCTATAAGGTTCAGGGCACTGGGACGGCCATGGCAGAAGCTTCATTTTGTGCTCAGACACATTTGTGTGTTGATTTTGATGTTTGTTTTGGATCATTGTCCTGATGGAAGATCCAACCACGGCCCATTATAAGATTTCTAGCAGAGGCCGTCAGGTTTTGATTGTTTATCTGTTGGTTATTTTGTTAGAATCCATGATGCCATGTGTCTGAACAAGATGTCCAGGACCTCCAACAAAAAAATAGGGCCGCAACATTAAAGATCCAGTGGTATATTTAACCGTGGGCATGGGGTACTTTTATATCCCTGTTTGCACCAAACCCATCTGGTGGGTTTTTGCTGCCAAAAAGCTCTTCTTTTAGTTTCATCTGACCATAGAATTTTTTTTGTTTCGTCTTTCACTTTCACATGCTTTAGCTATTTTCTATTTTGTGAAGCTCAACAATCTTGCAGCACATCAGAACTATATCCTGTGGTTTTACTCATTGTAATGGATGATTAAGGGAATATGTTCCTAGTCACCCTGGTGTGCTGTATGTAAATATGAATGGGAGTATACTTCAGAGATGTTTTACTCATAAAAAATTCTAGGGTTGCCAATAATTGTTTTGGAGAGAACCATTTATTTCATATTGGGATTTTTTTTTTTCAACCTTCAATGAAAGGTTAGAATTTTGCAATTTTTTTTAATTAAACATCAAAAGGATAAACAATGCAGATTTATTTTTACAGCCATCTTTGATCATATTTACCAGGTGTGCCTATATTTCTGACCATGACTGTATTTTTTTGTGCAAAGTGAACTTCAAGGAACATATTCAAATAATTAAAAAAAAGAAAGAAATCAATGTCATGACCCGTTTAATATAATAGAGGTGATTTTCTGGTGTTTTGAACACAATAATTTGAGCATTTTGGTGCTTCCTCCTCTGGGAGATGTTTGGAAACGTTCTTGAGTTAATAGAAAAAACAAACCTGTAATTAGTAGTGCCTGTAAATCAAGCATGTTGCTCAAAGTTAGTCGTTTCAAACGATTTGCATAGTTTTGCATGAATAAAGCGCTGTGAGAGTGTAGTTGCTGTTTTTGTCAGGGCTATTTTAATCACTTTTATTTTTTAATTTTCACATGACATGAAAGTGGTGACACACCGACTGGCGCTTCGGGATTTTTAATAAGATTTGTTAAGTGGCATGACATTTAAGAATAAGATTGAGTTATTTTTATTGTCACAGAGAGGCATTTAATCAGCATCAATATTTTTAGTTAACTTGAAGTTAATTATGTGTCAGTTTTGTTTTGGTGATCATAAATATTCAGTTCATTTTAAAATTCATTATGAAATATTTTTGGTCTGAATCAGTGTTTTGTAGGGGTGTAACGGTACACGTATTCGTACTGAACCGTTTCGGCACAGGGCTTCCGGTACAGTGCACGTGTGTACCGAACGCTTCGAATCTTTAACAGTCGGCTTGTTTTACGTGTTTTACATACTTAAATCCGAGTTCCCACACAAACATATTAAGTATTCTGTCCATTTTATCACAAAATTCTAACGATAAATGCCGTTTTGACGCTCTTTAATGTGCCGTGACAGATCACAGTATATGCGCGTCAGTTCAAGCGGAGCGCAATCATCTCGTCATAGTCAAAGAATAAACATGAATGAACATCTGAAGGTATATTGAGCATACATTACAACTTACTGAAACGTATCAAATGTCGTGTAATCGCTCAATCAGTGTTTAACGGTGGAAAGACGTCAATAAAACAGCTTGTAAACAATGTCACGTAGCATCACATTTACCTCAGGAGTCATTCAGTGTCCACAGCTGTTAGTGCACTAGAGAAATCAACTCTTCACTGAATATATGCACTATATATTCATTATATTCTCCTTAACCTGTTAGTGATGTCTTGATTATTTATTTGAATGTGTGTTTAAATAAATCTGTCATGAAAATGACCGCCACTGTGTATAAATGATTATATATTTTAACAACAAATTGGAGTAAAAACATAATTTTATAATTAGATTTAGAAGTTAATGCAAAAACTGCCTAATGTGAAGTTTACATGTTTGCATACAATGTGTTATTTGAGTGTTGATTATTATATCTAAAAAAATAAATAGCTACTGAATTTAGGCTAATTTGGGCTCTGTTGTATTATAGTAATGTGCAAGTAAGGGCTCCCCTATATAGTTTACACTTTGCAGCATTAGCAGAGATAATTTTTTTATTTTTAAGAAACTTTTAGTTATAATTTATAACTAAACAGACAGACACAATTTGTTCAGTAAACCACTGTTTAATAAAAAAAATGCAATTTTATATTTATTATTCTCTCCCCACCGAACCGTGACTTCGAGGTACGAACCGAACCGTCAGTTTTGTGTACCGTTACATTGGACACATCCACTGTCCCTTGCGTGTTTGTTTATTAAATATTAAGGCTAATTTGATTGCTTTTAAAGGAACACGCCGATCTTTTTGGGACTTTAGCTTATTCACTGTATCCCCCAGAGTTAGATAAGTCCATACATACCATTTTTATCTCCGGAAAATGAAAAGTTGCAATTTTCTAGACCGATATGGCTAGGGACTATACTCTCATTCCTGCGTAATAATCCAGGAGCTTTGCTGCCGTACCATGGGTGCAGCGGCGCAATGATATTACGCAGCGCCTGAAAATAGTCCCCAGCACGCTCTCTGTGCAAGCAGGTTGTCACGTTGGTTATGTTGACGGAAGTTAGCCTATTTTCAGGCGCTGCGTAATATCATTGCGCCGCTGCATCCATGGTACGGCAGCAAAGTTCATTGATTATTACGCAGGAATGAGAGTATAGTCCCTAGCCATATCGGTCTAGAAAATCGCAACTTTTCATTTTCCGTCGGTCTTAGTACACGATGTAACTATACACATCACAACATGTAAATAGGAAAATGTTGGTGTTATTTTGTCACTTATTGAGCAGTAGGCTAGCTGGAGCCGTTTACCTCCAGTCTTTGTGCTAAGCTAGGCTAGCGGTGGGTGCGTCAGACAGAGTTATGGCACACACGGAGATAAAAATGGTATGTATGGACTTATCTAACTCTGGGGGATACGGTGAATAAGCTAAAGTCCCAAAAAGTCGGCGTGTTCTTTTAAGCGTTAAATGTATGCATTTTGCTGGTGCTGCTGCATACGTTTCATCAGTTCATCATGAGAATCGAACCAATGATGTTGATGTTGTACTTCTAGAGCTTCTCCTCAATTCAGTCTGGCCTCATGTATGAACACAGCTCTGACTTCATGTCGGAAATGTAGAGATCAGTCGATCAGGAATTGCATCTCAAGCCTCCTCAGGGGATTCCTCTCGCTCCAGACTGCTAGACGGTCTGCCGAGGTCACGGCCATCATCAAGACCGATGTTTAACTCGATGTCTGTCCACACGCCTCTGATAAATGACCCGCTCTGTGAACGGCTTCAGGATATTGATAATCCAATAAAAAGCAGACGCTATCAAGTGGTTTTGGCAGGTGGCGGAGAAAGCGTTTCCTGCTTGCAGAAGGAAGACGTGCCATTTAATGCACTGAGAAAATTAAGATGTTTAACGTTTTAATTCGATTACTTCAATGCATCAGCACAAGAGCCAGGAGATGTTTTCGATTTCATACGGTGCATGTGATGTGTAGATAACTTGATTGAATGTGTTTTTAACAAGCGCAGTTGTGCAGGACATTACTGAACAGATCTAATTATCTCTATGTTGAAGACAACAGTCTGAATCCTTTTTATTCCATAGAGAATGTTTTTTTTTTTTTTTAGCAATAATGCATTAACCTTTCTAGTAGGGATGCATGATTAATTTAAACAAAACCGAAATCGTGATATGGCTTAGTGTATTGCGAAGGCTGCGATTGGACTAAATAAATATATGCGCTGCATGTTTCCGAGTGAAGCGCAGCGCTGTGTTCATTTACACATGATCCGCCGGCGTTTGCAGGGTCTCGGTTCAATAAAACGTGCCAACCCGCAGATTTATTAAATAGAGGTCAACTGATAGGGAATTTTACCGTTAGCGATAACTAGGTTGGCCCATGCTGGCCGCTAATGATTAATCAACTGATCGTTTTTACAATGGACACTGACTGAAAACAAGTAACAGTACTAACCCATAAAAATGTACGGGACTTTTTCAATATAAAAAATGTTAATTATACCTTGATCATTCATATTAGTTCAGTGCATTAACTAATGTTAAGAGATACAACTTTAACATTTTAAAAATGTATTAGTAAATGTTGAAATTAACAATGAACAATACTTTTATTAACCTTAGTTAAAGCCACAGTATGTAAGTTTTTGCCGCTAGAGGTCGCTTATTCATAACAAAGGCGTAGCTTGATGACGCTGTGAATGACCGTGGGATCATGGGAGTTGTTGTCTTCAGCTCCACAGCCTGTTTTACATGGTTAAAACAATCATACTCAATACTGTTGAGTGCGTTGAAAGTTATGTTTTAACATTACTCTGTGGCTGTTATGAGAGACTTGTTGCACTGCAGTATCTAGATCAATATTACAATATCATATTAATAAAAGCTGGATGACTTGTGTTGCTCAATGACATGTAATTAATTTGAATATATAATGAATGATGGCGAAAGCCATCTCTGATTATGTAGAGTTAGCCACTTGACAAAATAGTGTTGTCTCTGAGGCATGGTGAAAACATGGTACTCGTGGTAAATCACTTAAAGGTGCAGTGTGTAGTATTTATGAGGATCTATTGACAGAAATGCAATATACATAACTATGTTTTTAGTGGAGTATAAAGACCTTACATAATGAACCGCTATGTGTTTATTACCTTAGAAATAAACGGCTCAATCTACACACACCGCGGGTCCGCTTGCAGTGAATTTTGTGCCGTCATATTTCTACGGTAGCCCTAAACGGACAAATTTCTCTACAGAGCGCTAGCCACTCTCTGCTGTCTCAGACGACGACATTTTTGTCCTGTGTCGGCCACCGTAGCTTCTCTGTGTGCTCCGAAAGGGAGGGGTGCAATTCACAACCTCACCACTAGATGCCGCTAAAAATCACACACTGCACCTTTAAACAAGTGATTCAAACAGTAAGACTAACCGTGTTAAGGTATACACAGAATATATTAAAGAGTCTTTGGTGTTTCCATGGTTTCTACGGGAATCAAGGGTAGTGCGGATATGACGTCATTGACAAGCAACGCATGGACAAGGTCCGTGTCCTGGTTAAAATTGCTGATTTCTCTGGATTTAAACATTGCTGGAAACTTTGAAGGAAATGTATAACATTGTTCTAGTGGTTTTTGGATATTTTGATCTAAAAATCGTACATATTGTTTAAACATTTGGGTCTGACTTTTTTGTCACACTGTTAATATTAGCATCGTCTCTGTGTTGTGTGTGTGTGTGTGTGTGTGTGTGTGTGTGTGTGGTAAATTAAACCGCACATCTGCGCCATTCATTCACACAGAGACACGTAGGATTTGTATTTAAATGATCTTTTTGCGGTTTAATAGTCACAGACACTTGTCTATATCACCAGATGCGTTCTCAGGTACCGATTGATTTAATGTGAATCGGTACTCTGTAGTACCGACGTAATTCGGTCGGTGCCCTTAAAAGTACCGAGTTCGGTACCCAACCCTAGCCTCTAGAGGCCGGCTCTCGTCCAGCAATGGACGCAACACGGAAAAACTATCGGTATGGATTTTTTCCGATAAACGATTCTTCCAGCAACCGGTCGTCGTGCTGATTAATCGGCAAAACCGATCACTTGGTCGACCTCTACTATTAAATGATGGAATTTGCTTCTGTAGAAAATACAAGACCAAATGCTGTTTTGAACTGGTAACCAAAGTTTGGTTTGGTTATTTTATCACTCTTTGCCACTAATATAACCAGCAGGGAGCTGTCCAGAGTCTTATCAACTCACTGCACAGTGATGTTCAATCATACAATCTCATATGGGCTTTTAATAAATTGAAGGAATATCATCTCAGAAGCCACTGGCACTGATGGCTCTTTAATTATCTCATCGTTCTGGACTGAGTTTCACGCACAAAAGGCTCTGTCCAGTTGATATCATCCCCGGATGACTTCAAAGGGAGTTTTTCCTCTCAATTAGCAATGAAGAGCTTATGAATGGGAAATGTTAATGTTAATGCGTTTCCTTATTATTTGTGGTTACCTCCTCCTCCTCCCTTTTTCTTTTCATCCTTCTCTTTCCCTTTGTTTAGTTAGGGGTTCAAGCATGTAGCGCTGAAACTATTGTAATTGTTAAATTTTCCAAGGATCAGCATTCTCCTCTAAAACTGATCGGGCAGACAAAACCGTGAGTCGTAGAGACTTGAAACTTTGAGGGCTGGTAGTACTCACACCGCCTACAACGTCTCCAAGGCACGCCCCGATCGGCCTGATGGGGGCGCTACAGCGGTCAAAAGTACAAAATGGCTCATAACTCCTAAACCGTTAGGTGTAGACTCAAGTGTTTTATCTCGTTGGAATCAGATTTGCTCATCGCCTTGGAGAAATGTTTGGGTATTTTGGGGTATTTAGGTTTTTTGCCTGATCGGAACCAAACCAGTGCAGAAATATTCTCTGGAGAGTGAATATCAATATGTATCAGAAAAGGTAAAATTTCGATTCACGATCGCTAATGGGGAGCCAAAATGTTCGATGTGACCGGGGCCACTTTTACTAAAATGGCTATAACTCGTGAACAGAATGAGATATTTTCACCAAACTTGGGACACATGTGTATGAGCTCATACTGTGGTCATGTGAAAAAAATCACGGCGACTGGCCACTTGGTGGCGCTATAACTGGGAAAAAAACATGAAAATGGCTATAACTACTTTACCGTTAGTCCGATTTACTTAAAAATGGGCATGCACTGTCTTTGTCCAAGGTGCCATTATTGTCTATGAGGACACTGGCGTATCTCAAAAAACATGGCCGCCATTGGCAAATGAATTTTGCAGCATCTATTAGACAAGGTTACCGGAGGCCGATCAGGACGAAACTCTGTGAGCATGTTCGACTCATGGCTCTAGAGGTCTGTAAGAATTTTGAAAAAAATCGGCCACTAACAAGTTTTATGCCTCTGTAATTCAGTGGTGTTTCATACATGCATACAATATTCATATAATTTGATAGATCTCCTCATTGAACAACTTTCATGAACCACTGCTGTCAATCAAATCGTTCATTGAATATTTGTGATCTTTTGCAAACTAGTACTAGGTTTTTCTCTGAATAAAACCAATGCAGTACAATACTCTGGACTCTCTGGGTCAATAAATATTTTTACCCCTTTGGGTAGCTATAACGGGTTCATTAAATGGGTGTGGCAAAATATACTCAAAAGCCTATAAATCCTAAACGTAAGCTCAGAACTTCACGAAAAGTGGTGAGCACATGCAGCATATGACTCTAAAGAAGCACACAAACTTTTTTATGGAGATTGGACTATAGGTGATGCTATAACTGTTAAAAACCTTTAAAACCTTATATTTCCTATGGTAAATTGCCTGAATTGGCTGTAAATAGTCTTTTCCATCTATGATATAAGTGGTTACGTGCTTGCTAAATAAAAAAATCAGAACTGGACCACGGAGCAATGGAAGAAGATGGCCTGGTCTGATGAATCCTGCTTTCTTTTACATCACGTGGATGGCCGTGTGCGTGTGCGTGGCTTACCTGGGGAACACGTGGCACCAGGATGCACTATGGGAAGAAGGCAATATTTTTACACATATGTGGTCAAAGGCCTTAAAATGTTTGAACCCTGATAATTGATATACATTTGTAATTGTATTTCCTCTTCATGGACACAGTCAGGAATTGAACTTTGATTGAATTTATGCTCATAAGATGGACCAAAAACTAAGTCAAGTTATTCACAACCCTGACTAAACTTCATAGATGTTGAGACCAATGTTATTAAAATATGGCATGAAACACAATTAAAATGTAACGTGAGTTTTAAAATGTGCTGGGCTGGAAAACACAATTATATCATTAACTTGTTACACTCCACATTAAGTCTCAGTTTATATCAATTTTTATAACTTTTGAAACTTTTCCTTTTTTTCCCCTATCCCTTTTTTATGTACTAGGGATGCAGGAAAATTCAATGCATTATTGAATTCTAATGAACCACAATAATACCCCATCATGCATTCGTTTCTGACCTATTTTCAGATCTGGACATAGACGTTTATGAGATGGTCAGGGCTCGACAGTGCGACTCAAAACAGATGTGTGCGAACTGTACAGTGTATTTTGGAGCACGTGTGCAAATAAACAGAATCAGTTTTCAAGTCTTCAACACCTTAAATGTCTTAATGATCATTTTTAAGGCGTCTTATATTTTGGGGATGGAAAAACATAAATCGTGATACTGCCTAATGTGATTATTAAACTTCAAAAGGCTATGATTTCATTAAATAAATGTGAGCGCTTCACGTTTCAAAGCCTGTGGCGCTGTTGTGCGTCTACAGGTTCGACCAATCAATGAATAGCGCACATTTATGACAAGCCATTGCTTATGAACTAATGCTGATTAATTACGATGTACTTTATGGTGTTTATACTGTAATCTGTTGTATACAGTTGTAAAAATGCGTATTTTACCTCCTCGTCTGAATTTGAATGAGCTCCTGCAATAATAAAGCATATCCCTTTCAAAATAAGAGTCCCGGTGTATTTCAGGCTTGTTTATTAATAAAAGTCACGCCGTGTGTCCAATTTCCACCTCGGTTACACAAACTGTATATCATTTTAATTTAATTTCCATTTAATTGAAAGTAAACTATTGTAGCTTCTGCCCTGTCACAAGAAGGAAAGACTAAGAACATTATTTGACGCATATTATTAAATATATCGACTTTACTAGCATCAGTGTTATTATAGTTAACAAAAACTAAAACCATTAAAAAAATCTATTTACTTAAAATAAATATGAACTGACATAAAATAAAATATTTTAATTTATTATGTTATATTTTAGAAGTTTTCCTATTTTCATTTAGTTGAAATTAACCTGTTATTGATGTACCAAACTAAAACTGAAAAAATAACAGGCATTTTTAAAAAATAACAAAAACTAAAAAAAAACAACAGAATTACTAAACTAAAACTAAAATGAAAGCAGAATTAAATTGTACTAAATAAAATAAAATATTAACAAAAACTATATAGTATCTCAGATGCTAAAATAACACTACTATGGCAAAATCTGTTACTCTGTGTGTGTGTGTGTGTGTGTGTGTGTGTGTGTGTGTGTGTGTGTATATAGAGTTGCAAGAAAAAGTATGTGAACCGCTTGCAGAATCTGTGAAAATGGAAATAATTTTAACAAAATAAGAGAGATCATACAAAATGCATGTTATTTTCTTATTTATTGCTGTCCTGAATAAGATATTTTACATACATTTTTTTTACATATAGTCCACAAGACAAAAAAATTTTTTTTTTTTTAAATGACCCCGTTCAAAAGTTTATAAACCATTGATTATTAATACTGTGTGTTGTTAAATGGATGATCCACGGCTGTTTTTTTGTTTTGTGATGGTTGTTCATGAGTCCCTTGTTTGTCCTGAGCAGTTTAACTGACCAAGTCCGATCCATGGAGGCCCCACCTCGCAACTTACAGGACTTTAAGGATCTGCTGCTAACATCTTGGTGCCAGATACCACAGCACACCTTCAGGGGTCTAGTGGAGTCCATGCCTCGACGGGTCAGGGCTGTTTTGGCAGCAAAAGGGGGACCAACACAATATTAGGAAGGTGGTCATAATGTTATGCCTGATCAGTGTGTGTGTGTGTGTGTATAAAAAATATATATACACTCTCTCACACACACACACACACACACAAAAAAGTTTCTAAATGCGCTCCTAAATTTTTCAACTTAGGAGCACAGGTGCACCTTGGGAAAAAAGTAAGTTGCTTATTCCTACCTTCTCTCTATTTTCCCCCCTTGTTTCTGATGCTGAAGGAGGAGAAAATAGAAACATCCTTTTGCTTTTCATAACTGTAAGTAGGTTAGTGCGTTCAGCGTAAATAAATCAACATAAAAAGAGTATGAATAAAAGAAAATGCAGCCAGGCTCGGACTGTATCCTTAAGGGAACTCCTGGCACTGAAGCTGGCTTTATTATATTTAATGCCGAGCTCTTGGCTTTCTCTCAACACACAGAGTTCAGAACAATCACATCCTGTCCAGTCGTGTCCACGAGCTCCAGAAGATGCAGCTGAACTCTGGGTGAGATCCCGTGAAATCAAAGCAGACCCTCGGGCTCGGGTGTGTGTTTCTGCCGGGCGGATCCAGACTTCTAAGGATTCTGGTTGCCAAAAGCATCACTCTGTCAGGTTATTGTTAACAGGATAAAGATACGCTGATCTTATCTGGTTTAACCTGGAAACAGCCCCTTTTCAGCATTCTGGGTTTTTCTGTTGATTTTCTCCATAGGCATCACTAGAGATGGGACGGTATGAAAATTTCATATCACGATTATCAGTGTTATCACGATTTTGTTAAAATGAGATGAAAGTATTCAAAAAGAACTGATGAAGTTTTATATTTGAAAATCAAAGCTGGACCAGAAAGTTATTTTTTTTTTTAAAAGCTTAAAGTTTGAAGGTTTTGAAGTCAATACAGTCTATCAGAAAATAGATAGATGGGGTACTTGGAGTGGTTGCTAGGGTACTCTGGGTGATTGCTAGGGTATTATGTGGTTGCTAGGGTAATCAGGGTGGTTGCTATGGTGTTATGTGGTTGCTAGGGTGTTACTATGCGGTTGCTAGGGTACTCAGGGTGGTTGCTAGGGTGTTATGGGGTTGCTAGGGTACTAGGGCTGGTTGCTAGGGTGTTGCTATGCGGTTGCTAGGGTACTTGGCTGGTTGCTAGGGTGTTGCTATGCAGACTTTCACTTTCACAATTGCAGGGGCTCAAGCCCCCCCCCCATGCATGCAACTGGTCCCATCCCTAGGCATCAGAGAGGAGTCATGGTTTACTCACCATCTTGCCGTTCCAAACCCTTTGACTTTCTTTTCTCCACTGAACACAAAAGCAGAAAATCTCATGATGCTTGAAACGGTCCCATTGTAATTGCTAGAAAAAGCCTTAAAATCCCATGCTTTTGTGCTCTGAGGAAGAAGGAAAGTCAGTGTGAGTTTATTTTTGAGTGAGCTGTTCTTGTCGATCATTTTCTAAGCTTTGAACCAAACCAACCAGCTCAAGGGTGAATCATTATATTACAACACCTGATGTAATATAGAGGCTGCAGTAAGTCTAGCCTCTGCCTACAAAACTCAAAACAGCCCTCTTCCTGTTTCCATGGTAACAGTGACATCTCTCATTGGTTGATCTTGTGTTTACACTTTTGATTAAACCATTTACAAATAATTAAATGGTGGAGTTGAGCAATATATATATTTATTTATTTATTTATTTATTTATTTATTTATTTATTTTTTTAATCAGAACTAAATGGTTTTTACATTTGGTTCTGTTAGCTAATGACTCCCTTACAGACAGTGCACTATATAGGGAATAGGGAACCATCAGACAGTGCACTATATAGGGAATAGGGAACCATCAGACAGTCCACTATATAGGGAATAGGGAACCATCAGACAGTGCACTATATAGGGAATAGGGAACCATCAGACAGTGCACTATATAGGGGATAGGGAACCATCAGACAGTGCACTATATAGGGGATAGGGAACCATCAGACAGTGCACTATATAGGAGATAGAGAACGATCAGACAGTGCACTATATAGAGGATAGGGAACCATCAGACAGTGCACTATATAGGGGATAGGGAACCATCAGACAGTGCACTATATAGGGGATAGAGAACGATCAGACAGTGCACTATATAGGGGATAGGGAACCATCAGACAGTGCACTATATAGGGGATAGGGAACCATCAGACAGTGCACTATATAGGGGATAGGGAACCATCAGACAGTGCACTATATAGGGGATAGGGAACCATCAGACAGTGCACTATATAGGGGATAGGGAACCATCAGACAGTGCACTATATAGAGGATAGGGAACCATCAGACAGTGCACTATATAGGGGATAGGGAACCATCAGACAGTGCACTATATAGGGGATAGGGAACGATCAGACAGTGCACTATATAGGGGATAGAGAACGATCAGACAGTGCACTATATAGGAGATAGAGAACGATCAGACAGTGCACTATATAGGGGATAGGGAACCATCAGACAGTGCACTATATAGAGGATAGGGAACCATCAGACAGTGCACTATATAGGGGATAGGGAACCATCAGACAGTGCACTATATAGGGGATAGAGAACCATCAGACAGTGCACTATATAGGGGATAGAGAACCATCAGACAGTGCACTATATAGGGGATAGGGAACCATCAGACAGTGCACTATATAGGGGATAGGGAACTATCAGACAGTGCACTATATAGGGGATAGAGAACGATTCAGATGTGATTGAGTCGGTCCAGAGACACGAGAGCACAGAGCGGATCATGTGATCGTGTCGGCGCAGACCAGAAAACGTATCGGAGCATTTGAATTCTGCTCAGAATGATATTTTAAAGAGATATGAAGGAGATCAGGAGGAGAAACGGTTAGAGATTAGGAGGAAACTGCAGCTTTACCGAGCTCAACGGCTCTGAGCTGTGATATAAAACCTAAACGATATTGGCTGTTTTTAAAAAGGGGAGGAGCTGCTCTATGCTCCGCCCTGTCTTCCTGTGTCAGCAGAAATTACGTCAGCACATTGAATAATGCTGCGTGTTTCAAGACACTTCAGTGGGACTTTAAGAACCTCAGAGCTCACGGTACGCCTGTCTTGATATGTTATTAATATCTAAATATCTGTTTTGATTTAAATTCCATTTTTATTTCTGGAATCCTGTTGAACTGCATTGCATGTGGATTAAGAATTGTGATTTACACAATTTGTTATGCTTTGAATAAATTAATGTACAGTAAATGATTGCACTGCCATCTGGATTGAGAAGCTTTAGTTTCAGTCACAGTTTTGTGTTTAGATTGATGAATGGAGGATATTAATAACCACAGTCTTACCCTAGTGAACCTTTTCATTTTTCCTGGATCATCTCGGGATGTTATTGGACCGGCGTGATGGGCTGCTTTGACTGTCTCAGGACGTTCTCTTGTGTCTTGTCTTGAGATTACCTGAGCAATCTCGACTTTTGCTTTGCCTCTTTACTTTCTCTCTGTCTGTCATTATTTTGTGGGCCGCTGGGTTGCAGCACTTGCTACGTCTCTCTGCATGCTCTACATGCAAGTTTTTCTTCATAATACTGGGTTAGGGATGCACTGAATATTACTTTTCATGGCCAAATCCACTGTCTTTGTTACATGCAGTTAATATAGTAATAACCATAAATTATGCATAATTACATGCAACTAGCCCTAAACCCAATCCTAACTCTATAGTAAGTACATGTAGTTAATTATTATTACACAGTACTTTAAATGTATAATTACACTGTAACACTGACACCTTAAAATAAAGTTTAATGTTTTTTTTAATAATACATTATTATTATTATTATTATATTTTTTTAAGTAAATTTGTTTGTTTATTTGCTTTACAACAAATAAAAAACTAAACAAAAATTACACTATATTGCCAAAAGTATTGGGACGCCTCTCCAAATCCCTGAGTTCAGGTGTTCAATCCCTTCATGGCCACAGGTGTATAAATCAAGCACTAGGCATGCAGACGCTTCTACAAACATTTGTGAAAGAATGGGTCGCTCTCAGGAGCTCAGTGAACTCAAGCGTGGTACCGTGATAGGTTGCCACCTGTGCAATAAGTCCATTCCTGACATTTCCTCACTACTAAATATTCCACGCTCAACTGTTAGTGGGATTATAACAAAGTGGAAGCAATTGGGAACAACAGCAACTCAGCCACGAAGTGATAGGCCACGTAAAATCACAGATTTTCACCAACTTTCTGCAGACTCAATAGCCACAGACCTCCAAACTTCTGTGGCCTTCAGATGAGCTCAAGAACAGTGTTTAGAGAGCTTCATGGAATGGGTTTCCATGGCCGAGCAGCTCCTCCAAGCCTTACATCACCAAGTGCAATGCAAAGCGTGGGATGCAGTGGGGTAAAGCACGCCGCCACTGGACTCTAGAGCAGTGAGACGTGTTCTCTGGAGTGACCAATCATGCTTCTCTGTCCAGCAATCCCATGGACGAGTCTGGGTTTGGCGGTTGCCAGGAGAACGGGACTTGCCTGACTGCATTGTGCCAAGTGTAAAGTTTGGTGGAGGGGGGATTATGGGGTGGGGTTGTTTTTCAGGGGTTGGGCTTGGCCCCTTAGTTCCAGTGAAAGGAACTCTTAATGCTTCAGCATACCAAGACATTTTGGACAATTTCATGCTCCCAACTTTGTGGGAACAGTTTGGGGACGGCCCCTTCCTGTTCCAACATGACTGCGCTCCAGTGCACAAAACGTCGGTCCATAAAGACATGGATGTGTGAGTTTGGTGTGGAGGAACTTGACTGGCCTGCACAGAGTCCTGACCTCAACCCGATAGAACACCTTTGGGATGAATTAGAGCGGAGACTGCGAGCCAGGCCTTCTCGTCCAACATCAGTGCCTGACCTCACAAATGCGCTTCTAGAAGAATGGTCAAAAAATAAACACACACCTAAACCTTGAGGAAAGCCTTCCCAGAAGAGTTGAAGCTGTTATAGCTGCAAAGGGAGGGCCAACTCCATATTAAACCCTACGGATTAAGAATGGGATGTCATTCAAGTTCATGTGCGTGTAAAGGCAGACGTCCCAAAACTTTTGGCAATATAGTGTATCTGTAGCAATTTGAAATGAGAGGCAACCACTGCATTTTAATCAAGATCCAATCAAAGATGCTACACACATGTAGCATGAGCAGTTGTTTTTTATTTAAATTAGATGCCATTAGGAATGCACGAATATGAACATTTTTACCGATAACTGATAATTCTTTATATTTGAAAGCTGATAACCGATATATTGGCCAATACATCTAAATCCAAATTTGTATATAGTTTTAAGAGCCTGATTACAAAAACAAAAGTTTTTGCACCATTAAAATTCATGTCTCAAACACAGTTATGATGTTTTTATTATAACTTTATGTAGTCTATATGACGGGCTTGCGCTGCACATGTTGCACCTGAACTGTATTTTCCTTTTTGAAGTGATTTTTAATCATATTTCAAGCAATTCATCAATGCAAACAGTACGCATCTGAAGTGTCTCAGCTGAAGGCTTTAATATATCGGCCATTTTCTTATCAGGCCGATAACGATAACATTAAAAATGAATATATATCGTGCATTTCTGAAGACGGACAGTTCCCTTCAGAGATGCATTCACCCCTAATTCAATGTTTATATTTGTCAATATTTGAAGCATCGTAACCGTGATCTGCTGTGCCTGGTATGGTATTTTCTTTGCTGGCGTGTCTCATCTTCAGCATGTCCCGTCTCTGGCCTGTGTTAACGTCCTCTTTACAAACTTCATACTCTTTCCACACGGATTACATTTTGGGAAATGATTGCAATGCAGTTTGTGTGCAAGTCCGGAACAGAGATTGACCAAAGAAAACACAAAACGACCAGCCATCAATCAGATTCCGATTGCATCTCTAATATTGCAGTAGAGTGTGTCTGATGCTGTCTATGTAGGGAGCACACTAGGTGTTTGGAAGTGTGACTGTGGGAGTGTTGAGGCCAGTGTAGCAGAACAATCTACCGCAGTGCGCTTCAGCCCGACCTCACCTTCTTATCCTCTCTCTCTCGTGCGCTCTCTCTCTCGCTGTACTAAGCCTGAATTTCCCAGTCTCAGCTGGCAGCTTTATTGTGCTGTGTTCGGACAGTGCTGAATCCTGTCTCTTCAGCCTTGATCCTGGTGCTGATCGTGTCCGCTCATCCTCAGCCGTCACTGGCACAGATGCGGTGATGTAGCACGATACAGTTTTTCAGGATTAGTGCTCATGCATTATCTGTTTCCTTCTGTGACACGCTGAAGGGACACGGTCCGTTTAAATTCACTTTCGGCCTTTTGCCTCCATATTCTAACCATAATGCCTATTTTGCTGCACACTTGGGTTAGTTCACCCAAAAATGTAAATTCTGTCATTAATTCCTCGCCCTCGTGTCGTTCCAAACCCGTCAGACCTTCGTTCATCTTCAGAACACAAATGAAGATATTTCTGATGAAATCCGAGAGCTCTCTGACTCCTCCATAGACAGCAATTTAATTAACACTTTCAAGGCCCAGAAAAGTAGTTAAAACATTGTTAAAATAGTCCATGTGACTCCAGTGGTTCAACTTTAATGTTATGAAGCGACGAGAATACTTTGTGTGCGCAAAAAACAACAAAAATACAGACTTTATTCAACCATCTCTTCTCGTCTGTGTCAGTCTCCTGACACCAAAATTTCCCTTAGCTGGACAATAAAGTATATATATTTTTTCAATTTAATTAGGCCTAAATTCAGCTCAGTCTGAATAAGGTAGTGAATAAGAACTGGGCTTGTCAAAAGAACAAAAAAGCGAAAGCTCCATTTGACTCCATTTTGACCCAGATTGATGTTATTGACTGAAAATCTTCCTCTTTCAAACATTTTGATGCTACAATTCTTATTGGTTTATTTAAAGGAATTAAATTAAAGGATTAAATAAAGAAAAATAAATGGTTCCAGTTCTATTGTACTTATTTTCATTTGCCTAACATGTAAAAATGCAAAATGTTTCTTAGTAGAGAGTTCAAAACGGTGAAATTTCATAAAACATGTAGAGGACTTTGCATCACTCAATATTATGTTGGTCGCTGAACGTTATATTAAATGTTTAGCTACTTATTACGACGCACTCTTTCACTGCTGTAACTAAAGCGCCGCGTTTGTAATCCGCACTAACCGTAAGCCCCGCCTTCTTTGATTTGATTGGCCATGTCACTCGTTCTGACAGTGACGAGCGCTGTTAGACCGCTGAGCAGAACAACCTTTACATTTTTATTTTTGTCATCCTAGCAACAAACAGAGCGGTGTGTAATGGAGTACAGCAGAGCAGCATCAAGAATATCAAATATTGGGGGGGATAATCTGGCCGTTACTAATTATTCAGGGGACTTGATCCCCTCAATGTCCATGGTGATGTCTATGTGGTTACGTGATCATGTTTGATCTGGCGATTGCAGCAATTGTTTGAACGGTGGGAGCGTTGCCGTTCGTCAATCTCCTTGACATTGCATTGAATGCATTTGCAAGTGTTTGAACTTCAACCTCGGATCATTCGCAGTCAGAAACCTCCCTCACAAACGCCTGTCACCAGCACGGCATAAACACTCGAATCCCCTGTGCTTGCATGGAATCAGTTTTTAGATGTAGCTGAAATGATCCGTCCTGTTTTAGTGGCGTGGATCTGTGTGGGCCGTGTTAGATTTCCCCTGGCTCCTGCCAAGGTGTTTGGTGGCGCGGGCCGCAGAGGGAATGGCTGTTGCCGGCGGAGCGCGTGAGAGCAGGCGAGCGCTGGGATGAGTGGGCTGGTTCAGACGGAGGAGAGCGGTTGGGTGTCTAGTGTTCCATTGCGTCAGAACACTGTTATATAAACCCCTCGCTGTCAGATGATGGTGACGGCTTTAATATCTGCTTGTTGTCTCAGTGATGACTGTCCACTTAATACTGTAAATACTGAGGGAAGTGTTGGAGGAAAAAAACGAAACGGTGTGATTTGTCATTTGTACTGGGCTCTCACAGTTTTCCTACAATAATTATTTTATAATATTTTTTTGTGGCCGATATAAAGCAGATATACACCGATCAGGCATAACATTATGACCACTGACAGGTGAAGTGAATAACACTGATGATCTCTTCATCACGGCTCCTGTTAGTGGGTGGGATATATTAGGCAGCAAGTGAACATTTTGTCCTCAAAGTTGATGTGTTAGAAGCAGGAAAAATGGGCAAGCGTAAGGATTTGAGCGAGTTTGACAAGGGCCAAATTGTGATGGCTAGACGACTGGGTCAGAGCATCTCCAAAACTGCAGCTCTTGTGGGGTGTTCCCGGTCTGCAGTGGTCAGGATCTATCAAAAGTGCTCCAAGGAAGGAACAGTGGAGAACCGGAATGCATTAGTGAGAGAGAGCGATTGCGTGTGAATTAATTCCACCTGCCAGCGTCTCTCTACTAATAGTGAAGCTGTGAGTTTTAGTTACTAAGAAATATATGCTATAACTTCAGTTTCTAAGCTATTTTATTGATGAATCACAGAACAGTGTTGACGATACATTTCTGCGCTACTGAATGGTTTTGTGTGAGGTGCGAGCTGTGTGTGTGTGTGTGTGACAATGCAGCACGCATTAGTTTAGAACGGTGATTAACTTGCGTGTACAATAAGCGTGCATTATCCCGATCAATTTTGAGCATCCAGATGGTATAATCAAACATGTCTTGTGGAGCGCCCTCTATAGGCCAGCGACTAGTCGACGTCAAGCTTAAAGCGTCATGGCAGAGCATTAAAGTAGACTAGTCGGTGCAACCCCTACCACGAGGGAGTTTGGTGTCACAGCATTTGTTTTCAGGCGGACCATTAAAGAACTCTACACACACATCTCACAGACATCCTGTAGAATTCAACCAATCAGATGACGACTTAGAAACTCCAGAAAAGTGTACCATATGCATCAGACGTTCAGCCAACGTCACGTCTGAGACTATACCTAGCTTTGAAATGTTTGGTCTTTTGTGTAGTTATGAGTATAAATTGATCTTGTCTGGCTTTTCTTGTCCTCAGGTTCTTCTTCAGGATGTTGCAGTGATTGTAGTGAAACATCTGATCGTGACGATGGGGATTTTTGGGAACCTGGCCTGTACGGGTCAGGCCAACTGTTACAGCAACTCTTCCAAAGACTACTGCTACTCGGCCCGGATCCGCAGTACTGTGCTGCAGGGGCTGCCCTTCGGAGGGGTTCCCACGGTCCTCGCGCTGGACTTTATGTGCTTCCTGGTAAGAAAAAAAGCACATCTTGAGGTCTCCAAGCTCTGTAGAAATAAGACAAGAATATATTAATATTAGCTGCAAAATACCTAAACAAACCAAATTAGTGATTTAAAAACTTAATGGTTCAAACATCATTAACCCTCATCCTTCCCTCGGGTCATTTAAAAAAAAAAACTAATTTAGTGTTCATCGGAGTGGTCCCTTATGACTTTTGTCACACTTGAACCACGAATACACAAAAAAATATTTTTGACTGGGTTCGAGGAGTTTTGTGGTTGAAATTGAAAAAAAGTAGCACATCCTTCCCTCGCGGGTCAATTTGACCCCCTTAGGAATGAATGGAATGCGAGGAATGCTAAAAATTCTAACAAAAAAATATTTATAATGTCTACATCTGAATGCATACGGAAGAGAACTGACTTTAGGACCCAGCGAAACAGCTCATTTCCTCCATATAGAGCTATAAGGCCATCTAGTGGCAAGAGATATTATTATATTATTATTTTTCCACAAGAGGTCGGCAGAGACACCCAAAGTAAGATATTTTAAGCTGAATTAAAGGATTAGTTCACTTCAAATGAAAATGAAAAATCTCTTGATAATTTACTCACCCCCATCTCATCCAAGATGTTCATGTCTTTCTTTCTTCAGTGGAAAAGAAATTACGTTTTTTGAGGAAAACATTCCAGGATTTTTCTCCCCATCACAGACTTCCATGGCAAACAACGGTTGAAGGTCCAAATCAATGCAGTTTCAAAGGAAGGGCTTCAGAGGCTCTGCACGATCCCAGAGGAATAGGGTCTTATCTGGCGAAACCACCGGTCATTTAAAAAAAAAAAAAAAAAATGAATATACTTTTTAACCTAAATTGCTCATCTTGCGCTGCTCTGCTACGTGCTAATGATTGCGCAATCACGTCGAAAAGGTCACGCTAGACGTTGGCAGAAGTACCGCCCCCATGTTTACAAAGCGCACATGCGAAGACTAATACAAACGCCCTTTAGCAAAAAAAAAGGTTTTGGTTCGGACGATTTTGAAGTTGAAGATGGAGTGTTTTTGATAAAGGCCGTTTGTATTAGTCTTCGCATGTTCGCTTGGGGCGGTACTTCCGCCTACGTCTAGCGTGACCTTTTCGACGTGACTGCGCAATCATTAGCACGTAGCAGAGCAGCGCAAGATGAGCTCTGAAGCCCTTCCTTTGAAACTGCATTGATCTGGACCTTCAACGTTTTGGTTGCCATGGAAGTCTGTGATGGGGAAAAAAATCCTGGAATGTTTTCCTCAAAAAACATCATTTCTTTTCCACTGAAGAAAGAAAGACATCTTGGATGAGATGGGGGTGAGGAAATTATCAGGAAATGTTCATTTTGAAGTGAACCAATCCTTTAAATGGGTTATGCATGAAAGTGTGAGTTATTTTGAAGTTAAGTTGAAAGAATGGGCTTAAATTACTATTTATATATTAGTAATTTAAAGGTAAATAAAATAAAAAATAACATCTCCAAAAAAAATTGCATTAAAAATATTATCAAAAAAAAAATGTTAAGTATAATTTTAGGGCTTCGGGTCATTTTGACCCGCGAGGGAAGGATTTGTTAGAGAGTGTGAGAGGGAAGGAGGGTTAAACACAAACTGAATAGAAGAATTTAACAGAGTTGATTTTGGATGAATCGCACAAACCCGTCCAGAATTTCCCAGTATATGCATAGTCTAGTCGGGTAGTCGACTTCTTCATCCACTAGTCAGCGCTGTCGGAAAGCATCGAGTACTCGAACGCTCAATAACCATAATAACACGCTTGTTTTTCTTCACAATCCAGCAAGCCATGTCCGCGGCCAAAGAGAGTATTGGGTAGGAGGACAATAACAGGGAATAGACTGCATGAATTTTGTCTTATTTTATTATATACTGAAAATAAAGCCTATTTTTGAAATAGTGAAATAGAGTTGTCATGATACCAAAATTTCAGTAGTCCGTATCAATACCAATTTTAGGATGTCGAACTTGCCTACAATGGATTGACCCACTTTTCCGGTTGTCTGGTCAGAGTGAGCCTACAATCTAGTGAGCCTACATTTTAAATGTTGACAGTTGTTTAACCTACCAACTCTGTCAGATTGACTCTCAGCACCATGGTTGCCCTCTTGACCTACATTTCTGCTGATGACTTCAGCTGCGAGCTACACATCAGTGTGAACTGCAAGCTGTAGTTCTGCTTCTCTTCCCAGGTCAATACAAACAAGATTGAAAGCTCTAAACTGCGTCAGAAGCAAATTTGATCCTCAATTGCATTTCTTTTCTTCAGTGTGGTAACTAGCGATAGCTAAGAAGGTTTTATACTACAGCAGGGCTCGACATTAACGATTTTTTGAAGGGGCAAATGAAAGAGAAATCAAGTATCCTGATTAAAACATCAATAACAAAAAATAACTAGGGACTCACCAAAACGCGAGAATGATTCTGCATTCATTTAGTGTAAGTGGCGATTGATAGTGAATAATAATATAATATATAATGTACTGACGGTAACAAGGTGGCGCTGTTGAGGCTCGCGCAGCCTCATGAGGAGAAATAGTGCGGTAAAAATCCAAAATGTGGATGTTTTTATATTTATAACATACGATACAGTTAAGCAACATCACACGACCAAGAGTGCTGAATACCATCACGACTGAAAATGTGACACTGATTTCATATGACAGCTCAATAAACAAGTAATTCATTAAGTCACTTACATTTTAGACGCAATATTGACTGTTTTTGTTCTGTTTCAGCAGCGAAAATAGATCCAAACAAAGATCCCAGCGCTTCTCACAGCAACACTCAACCGTGTTACTGAATGATTCAGTGTTTTGAACAAATCCAATTCCAAAAATAAGTAAAACAATCTCATAACATTATTTAAAGGTGCACTATGTAACTTTTCTGTCCGCTGGAGGTCGCCTATTCAAAACAAAGGTGTAGTTTGATGACGGCACGTTTGAGCGCAGAATCTTGGGACATGTGGTCTTCACCTCACAGCCGGTGGGAAAGAATCGGGATAGGACTCGGGCAGAAATCATGTTCATGGATGCGATTATTAACGTTACTGTAGTATGAAGCAGAGCAGGACCGAGTGTTGTGGGAGCTGAGCAAGGCCGCTGGAGCGATTGCGCAACACACGCCTCGCGAGCAGCGGGACTTTTATTATGCCACAGTCGCCGGCGCCACTTCCGGTCATGAGTATGAGGTAACACAGCTCTGTTTATCATATTAGATACATTTGAGTGTGTTGATGATGTTCTGATGTTACTCTGTGCGTTCTCTCGGCGGCTGCTATGACACTTGTTGCACACTGCAATCAGAGTAAAGCGTTTCTGCTGAATAAAACCGGAAACCGAGGGTAACGCAGATATGAGGCAACTGACAGGCGACTCCCTCACACGTCCCGGTTCTTTGGTTAAAATAGCAATTTCCTCACGATTTACAAATAGTTGGAAACATTTGGGATATTGTAAGTACTCAACTGAACAAAATATATAACGCTGGCCTAGTGGTTTGTGGATATTTTCCTGAAAAATTTTTACATACTGCACCTTTAATGCAATTGTATTTTTTAAGTGTAAATGATTTATTTTGATTGGGAACAGCCCTAAAGTGTCTTATTATTCTAATTTAATATATTAATCAAATGTAAGAATTTAAAATGAAAGATGAAGCATATATTTAAAACGATTGGGGAAAAATGCCCTTTATAAAGCTCATTTAAACATGTCAAAGCTGACTGAACACTAATGAGAATATTTCTTCAGAAATCAATTTTTTCTGGACAAGCGAATGACCGATTTACTTGTCCGAAAAACAAGCACATAAAAAGGCTTAATGCCGAACCCTGTTACAGTATTGAAAATTTCACGTCACTATATCGATTCATTTCAAAATATCCTTTTTTTTTTTTTAGTTTAATCAGATTATTTGTGCATTAGTTATCTTAATCATAGTTTGTCTGATCATCTCTGCTTCTTAGGTTCTTCTTTTTGTCTTCTCCATCTTGCGGAAAGTGGCGTGGGATTACGGCCGTCTGGCCCTGGTGACTGATGCTGACAGGTAAGGACATGTCGCTGTCAAACCTGTCTGATTGATGGGTGTCATTTGGATGTCAAATTGAATGACTTTTCAGATGGATTGCTCTCAGACCATCACTAACTACAAGTCTAGTGTGAATTCTTCTGTATATTCTCTGTGTGTGGTGTAAATGAACGTGTGTGCATGTGTATTTCTTGTAGAAGTGCAAGGAAAAAAAAAGAGAGCATTTCATCCTTGCATCATCTGAATCCCATGTACACAGCCTGGGAAATTTATAGGGTTCTGCCATCTGCGGATGAAGGGGTTTTGTCCATTTCAGAATCCCTGTTCCAGGCTATCAACTGAAATGACCAGCAATGGATATGATCTCATCCAATCAATAAAGTCCTTTCTCAGAGTATCTCCAGAAGTGGCCAATTATGGGCAAGAACCTGTTGTTTCACTGTAGAATCACTGTGAAGAGCAGATTCAACCTCACTTTCTGTTAACCACAGGTCTTAGGAGCACATTTGAGTCAACAGAGAAGACCACCTCTGGTTACTGATGAAAAAAAGACTTTCTGTGTTTCATGGGATGGGTTTTAAAAACTGTGGGAGACCACAGACATAAGGCCAGTTTCGACTGACTTTTAGCATTATAGACCTCCGAATGCACACACTATTCGTCCAGACCGTGAGATTTCACAGTGAGGCAAGATCTCACAGAGACTCACAAGATCAAACGTGACTTGAGAAGAAAAATGGATGGAAGGGCGATCAATGTCGTCAGCTGGTTCTCCTGACGTGGGTTTTGTTTTGTGGGAAGTAAAACAAAGAAGAAGATCTTCTTTCTCAATACTCCACTTTCGTGGCATGTTTGAGGCCAAGTTTCAGCTATAGAAGCACACAACATCCGGTTGGTGACGCTTGCTCAATCTCATTGGCTATCGCGTCAGAGGCAGCCTGATTGATTCTTACGTTTTGGGATTGTGTGGGCTCCGACGCGATCGGGAGCAGTAAAGTAATCGTAATGACACCACACAATTGAGGATTTTTTTGTGGAGCCTGACCGGTTTATCAGTCTGGTGATTTTATCGGCCGATATATTGGCATCGGCGTATATGCCACCGATATGAACGCGCGCCCACGTGTCTTACAGCGCGCGGATATTCACACAAAATGATGTCAAAATGCCGGTCTTGTGGAGTATCATCGTAAACATAGTCGGTTATGTCTTACCGAAACGTAAACGTGAAACTTGCCAGTCACCGCCAGCGCTTTTGGTCATTTTCACAAGTTTCATGGCCCACAGAATATCTTGTGTGAATATCTGAGCATGCAATATATCAAAAGAAAGAACAGAGCCTCTGTTTTATTCTAGCTTCAGGCATTCTTTTTTTAATCAACACTTGAATGTGAGTAAGTTTCATGAAAAAAGCAACATTTTGAGAAAAAAGCTGAGAAAATCACGACTAACTTGCATACAGATGGGATTCAGAATAATGATCAAAACACAGATGGAGTCCATCAACACCCCAAAGCTTCACAGTCCTAGAGCTCGTCCTGGGTCCACATTCAGTAGCATTAGGCAGTTTTGATTTATATGCTGTTTAATTTGATGATCGCGTTATTTTACATATGCATCTGCTTGTAAGAAATCGCTCGTTTCTGCTGCTGCTTCTGTTTTGATCAGATTCTGTACTCGTTTAGCAATAGCGCCCCCTAGCGTATAACAGTGAAAGCATGGAAAAATCTCGTCAATGGCAGGGAAGCGTTTTCTCATAAAAGACCCCAAAAAACCACTCACAGCTCTTGACTGAATAACTTTAATAAGGGTTAATCTATATTTTTACAGTGAAGATTATTAAGTGATATTTGACATTTGATCACTATTTCTGTACCTGAAAATCTAGTTTACACCTCTGAATAACTGTTTATTTCATTTGTATGTTTGTTCTGTTGTATTTATGTACTATGTATATTATGTATATACTCTATATATACAGTACCAGTCAAAAGTTTGGACACACCAATGGGAAAGTTGTACTGTACTATAATATACACGTAAAGAATATCGGCCGATTGTATTTTTTTTTTTTTTTTGGACAAAAAGATTGAGAAGTCTCGCATCGAGCCACGCCCCCCAGATCGTTGGGGGTTGCAAATCAGACCTAAAATCTGGCTTAAAATTTTCAAGTGTGTGGCCAGCCTTAGCCAAATTAATGACACAGTGTCATTACTCAAATTAATCAAAAAGTGTCACAGTGTTAGAAAAGACAATCTTTAATTCTAGCCAACTTTAGCCTTCATCCGATGGCAAAAGTAGAGAAAATGACAACAGTTTGGACAACAGAAGAATTGTTGTCCAAGAGCTGGACTTCTTGATCAAAGATTCATCAGGATTTCCTCCCATGGACTAGACTGGGTAAACCCAGCCTGATCTGCCGGCGATTTGATTTCGCCCTGAAGCTCAGGCTGGAAACCTGTACATTCATTTATCCTGCTTCTGTCACACTTTTGCGGGAACCGATCACAAACTGACTTATCCACCTGGCGCGCTATTGGCGGGTTTAACACGATGACGGATAGAGAAGCGATGGATCGATGCCCGTTGATCACGCCTCTTGTGGTCTGATTGGTTGAAGGACTATTGCGTACAGAGTCATTTGAATTATGCTCGTTTATCACGCCTCTTGTGCAGTAGAAAATACAGAGCAGACTCCAGACCAATTTTCAGTCGTTTAAAATTGAGCTTGGTCTGGTGATAGCCAGACAACCCATGGACGGAATTGGATGAAAATTGGTGCGTGTCCTCAAGTTGTCCTAATGTTCATATGTACCAAGCTTCATTAAGTTTGATCATTGCGTTCGGAAGTTACGTTCATTAGTAGAAATAGACTATGCCCAAACATTTAATTGACTTGTGAGTGCAGAATAAATTAAAGGGATAGTTCACCCAATAATGAAAATTCTATCATTTACTCACCCTCAAGTTGTTCCAAACCTGTATGAATTTCTTTCTTCTGCTGAACACAAAAGAAGATATTTGGAGAAAAAAAATTGTGACCAAGCAGATGCCGGCAGCCATTGACTACCATTGTATCTTCCCCCTACTTTGGTAGTCAATGGCTGCCGAGATCTGCTTGGTTAAACATTCTTTCAAATAACTTTCATTTTTGGGTGAACTATCCCTTTAATGAATAAAATGCACCCAAAAACTTTTCAAGAAACATTTCTTTGGCAGGGGTAGGAAGTGAATTAAAGGCTGCTCACACACCATCTGTGTGTTTCATTGTCGCTGAGCAGATTTGCTGTGTTTCTGTCAGTGCACATCATTGCTGTGTTTCTATTTTCACTCTGCTCTTTCTTTCCGCTTTTCTTTCTTCCCTCGCTGGTGCGGAGTGGAGCCAGAAATATTCCCTTGTATCATTCTCCATTGAATCAATCATGTATTATTTGCTGCTTATTAATGTTTCTGGAAATAGACTCAGCCGCTGGCATTGTCTTTTTTTAACTTGGTTACATAAATGCCACATATATATTTGTTTTAAAGACTGAGCTTGTAAGACCTGCAGTTTAATCTGGTGTTCACTAACCAGTACCATAAACAAATATTTTGAGTCTGAAGGGTTTGAAGGCTGTTGTACTTGTTAAAAGTCTCATTGATTGTGCTCCCATGATGCTTTACTTCTTCCTGTAGTAGAGTGGACAGAGGAAATATAGCATTAATGAGCTTCCTTTTAGACTTGATTAGGCATTTTTCATGTACATTCGTCTCACTCAATCTCTTTTACGTCATTTATGGCCAAAGGCAATTTAAAAACCATGGTGATTTTTGCATATTGAAGTGTTTGTGGATCTGCTGAGTGCACCGCGTCCGTCTGTAATTACAGCGAGACACTCCAGGGGAGAGACCGTCCGAATGCTAATTCTGTGTTTCCCATGTGGACTGTACATTAAACACGCGGCTCCAGTTTACACTCTCGTGACTCTACGGTTCATAGCGAACAGATTTACTTGTAAACACTTGAGTGCTTAAGTGGAAGCACAGCTGTGATGTGTAATGTAGCCAGTTGTGGGCATTTAATTAATATCCGAAAGATCACAAAAATGTACAGCGTGTGCATAGTAGCTTTTTACTGTGTTTCTATTATTTTATCATAATGGGTGACTACTTGTCATCCAACAACTGATTTAATTATTTTTTTTACTTTAAGTTGCAGCTTTAAATTATTTTATTATATATATTTTTTTATTTTAAGTCACAGCTTTAAATTATTTTATTATATATATTTTTTTATTTTAAGTCACAGCTTTAAATTATTTTATTATATATATTTTTTTATTTTAAGTCACAGCTTTAAATTATTTTATTATATATGTTTTTTTATTTTAAGTCACAGCTTTAATTTATTATTATATATTTTTTTTCATTTTAAGTCACAGCTTTAAATTATTTTATTATATATATTTTTTTTATTTTAAGTCACAGCTTTAAATTATTTTATTATATATATTTTTTTTATTTTAAGTCACAGCTTTAAATTATTTTATTATATATATTTTTTTATTTTAAGTCACAGCTTTAAATTATTTTATTATATATATTTTTTTATTTTAAGTCACAGCTTTAAATTATTTTATTATATATGTTTTTTTATTTTAAGTCACAGCTTTAATTTATTATTATATATATTTTTTCATTTTAAGTCACAGCTTTAAATTATTTTATTATATATATTTTTTTTATTTTAAGTCACAGCTTTAAATTATTTTATTATATATATTTTTTTTATTTTAAGTCACAGCTTTAAATTATTTTATTATATATATTTTTTTATTTTAAGTTGCAGCTTTAAATTATTTTTATTTTATTTTACTTATTACAATGGATGAATACTTGTCATCCAGCGACCAATGAATTTTTTGCAGCTTTTATTTTATTATAATTTTTTTTATTTTATTAATATCCGAAAGATCACAGAAATATAGAGCATGTGCATAGTACCCTTTCTACTGTGCAAACTGTAGGCATTGGTACTGCACTAGCACCTTTTTTTATTAATTATTATATTTTATTTTATTATTTTATTTCGCTTTTTAATATTTTATATTGATGATTTTATTTTAAATTAATTAAAACAAATTTTTTTTACATTTTTATTTCTTTACAAGAACGTATTTTAATTGCACATCATCTTTAAAATACATTGAGAGATGCTGATGTGTTCTGAGATGTCCCGTGCATCTCTAATCCCCTAACATCGCTCTGTGTCCACAGTTAAAGATCTGACGCTGCCGTCTTCAGAGATTTGAATGAATTCAAGCTCATTTTTTTCCTTCCTCTTTTTTCTTTCCTTCCCAAGACAGAAGAGAAGATTCAGCGGTCTGGAGGAGCGGGAGTAGTATGTGCAGTTATTGTTCCTATGCTTTATTCTGCTCACTGGTGAACTAACTGCTCACTACTTCTGATAAACTAGTGTGTGTGTGTGTCATGGTTTGTAATGATGGCGGTTCCTCACTTTTGACCTTTTCTAACACCACCACGGGTCACACGTGTCACTTTAGAGATATGTGTGTGTGTGTTTGCTGTCCTGAGTGTTTTCTCTGATTGCACAGCACATACTAATTTTCCTCTGGTGTGTGTGTTTGCGTGTTTGTGTGTGGTGTTTGACTCACTCATGTGAATTTGCTTTCCAAAGGCCTCTAACACATGAGTGTCAATAACCGCCTGTCCTTCGTGTCTCTTTTTGTGACGTCTGTTATGTGACTACAGTACGAGAAAGGAACGGAATAACTATGAGCCCGTACGCAGGTAATAGAGCTCTAGCGTGTCTCTCTGACCCGTTGTGACCCCAAAGAGTGGATCCAAACAAGACCCCCTCAGTATTGTGAGTCTTCCCGCCCTTGTGAATGTGGCCAGTCAAGTATATCTTCTCATGTAGAGCTTTACTTCAGAAGTGGTGATCGTAGGTGGATGTGACCTCCTCGCACACGGACACAGAGCTGCTGTTCTCTCATAGTTTTAATCACTCTCATGATATTCCGAACTAGGGATGAGTCGCAATGGGTATCAGAACCGATTAATCAGGTTGGTGAGTGTATCTTTTTTTTTTTTTTTTTTTTTTAAGTTGCCGCTTTAAATTATTTTATTTTATTATTTTTATTTTAAAATGCAGCTTTAAATTGTTTTATTTTATAAACTAAAAAGTGACTACTTGTCATCCAACAGCCAATTAATAATTATTTTTTTATTTTAAGTTGCAGCTTTTTTATTTTTTTTACTATTTTATTTTATTTGTATTATGGGTATTAATGGGTGAGTACTTGTCATCAGTCATTTAAAAAAAAAAAAAAAAATTATTTTAAGTTGCAGCTTTTAAATGATTTTTAATTTTATATTTTTATTTTTATTTTTTACATTTTTTTTTATTTATGGGTGACTACTTGTCATCCAACAACTGATTAATAATCATTTTTTCATTCATCAAGTTGCAGCTTTAAATTATTTTATATTTTAATTTACTTATTTTATTATTTTTTTTATTATTACTTTTTTTTATTTTATGTTATTTTAATTTATCACAATGGGTGACTACTTGTCATCAAACAACTGATTATTTTTTTTATTTATTTTAAGTTGCAGCGCAAAATGATTTTATATTTTATTTTACTTATTTTATTTTATATTATTATTTTATTTTATTTTTTGGGTGACTACTTGTCATCCAACAGCCGATTAATAATGTTTTTGTTTTTTTTAAGTTGCAGCTTTAAATTATTTTATATTTTAATTTACTTATTTTATTTTATTTAAATTTTTATCACAATGGGTGACTACTAATGATTTTTTTTAAGTTGCAGCACTAAATGATTTTATATTTTATTTTATAAGACTAAGAAAAATAGTGATATTGGTTTGGTTTGGAATGACATAAGAGTGAATAAAAATGAAAATTTGAAAATAATTTAAAAAAATTTGCGTGAACTATTCCTTTATATATACAGTATGAATCCCAAGCTGTATAGCGTTTTGAGTTTATGGCGTCAGCAGAGTTTTTAGCCACACAAACACTGCTGTCTTATTGATTGATTTGATTGACAGCTCATGATGAAGTGTAGAAATAGATGTTGGATTCAGTTCAGTGTATTGCAGAAAAACACAATTACTCAATGCTGAGGTCAGGAAATGCACAAATCATTTTTAAATGTTTAATTCTGGCCCGGTTCCGTTTTGAACCTCTGCTCTTATCACTTCATTTGAGACTGACCTTTTTCAGATAATCCAGAGAGAGGAAGATCCCTGCGTCCCTCATGCACAGAGACATTTTCTAATGAGTCTGTCAGTCATCAAGACGCACAGCAGAGGAACCACGTTAATAAAGTCATGTGACACAATCCTTTTTTTTGCGAACTGTGCCACTGCACAGACAAAGAAAAAGAGGATCCGGCTCTTTAAACCTTCTGGTTTAACGTTTAACATCAGAGATCATGTCCTCAAAGCCAGTTGGTGAGGCTTTAAAGAGCATACATAAATAAATAAATGTCTTTGGATGCTAAAATGTGTTCGGAAACGCGCCGTAATGCTGTTTTTAAGGTGATCTAGGTTGCATGTCAAGTCAAATTTACTTTTATATAGAGCTTTTCAAAATGCACATCGTTTCAAAGCAGGTTTACAGCAAATCATTTGTTTATAATATCATAATATCTTCAAAGGCCATAACCATGTCTTGAACATTGGGGGGGGACCAAAGTTTTTTTTTTTTATACACTCACCTAAAGGATTATTAGGAACACCATACTAATACTGTGTTTGACCCCCTTTCGCCTTCAGAACTGCCTTAATTCTACGTGGCATTGATTCAACAAGGTGCTGAAAGCATTCTTTAGAAATGTTGGCCCATATTGATAGGATAGCATCTTGCAGTTGATGGAGATTTGTGGGATGCACATCCAGGAAGCTCCCGTTCCACCACATCCCAAAGATGCTCTATTGGGTTGAGATCTGGTGACTGTGGGGGCCATTTTAGTACAGTGAACTCATTGTCATGTTCAAGAAACCAATTTGAAATGATTGGAGCTTTGTGACATGGTGCATTATCCTGCTGGAAGTAGCCATCAGAGGATGGGTACATGGTGGTCATAAAGGGATGGACATGGTCAGAAACAATGCTCAGGTAGGCCGTGGCATTTAAACGATGCCCAATTGGCACTAAGGGGCCTAAAGTGTGCCAAGAAAACATCCCCCACACCATTACACCACCACCACCACCAGCCTGCACAGTGGTAACAAGGCATGATGGATCCATGTTCTCATTCTGTTTACGCCAAATTCTGACTCTACCATCTGAATGTCTCAACAGAAATCGAGACTCATCAGACCAGGCAACATTTTTCCAGTCTTCAACTGTCCAATTTTGGTGAGCTTGTGCAAATTGTAGCCTCTTTTTCCTATTTGTAGTGGAGATGAGTGGTACCCGGTGGGGTCTTCTGCTGTTGTAGCCCATCCGCCTCAAGGTTGTGCGTGTTGTGGCTTCACAAATGCTTTGCTGCATACCTCGGTTGTAACGAGTGGTTATTTCAGTCAAAGTTGCTCTTCTATCAGCTTGAATCAGTCGGCCCATTCTCCTCTGACCTCTAGCATCAACAAGGCATTTTCGCCCACAGGACTGCCGCATACTGGATGTTTTTCCCTTTTCACACCATTCTTTGTAAACTCTAGAAATGGTTGTGCGTGAAAATCCCAGTAACTGAGCAGATTGTGAAATACTCAGACCGGCCCGTCTGGCACCAACAACCATGCCACGGTCAAAATTGCTTAAATCACCTTTCTTTCCCATTCTGACATTCAGTTTGGAGTTCAGGAGATTGTCTTGACCAGGACCACACCCCTAAATGCATTGAAGCAACTGCCATGTGATTGGTTGATTAGATAATTGCATTAATGAGAAATTGAACAGGTGTTCCTAATAATCCTTTAGGTGAGTGTATATTATAAAACAGTTGTCAAATATTAAACGTTTAGCTACTTATATCTCATCACGCACACACTCTTTCACTGTAAAAACTAAAAGTGTCGCGTTGGAATTCACACTCGTCTTCAGTGAACATTAAGCCCCGCCTTCTTTGATCTGATTGGCCATCATTTTGACATTGACGAGCGCTGTTAGACCAGCCTAAGGTTTGTCTGCCATCCTAATAACAAACACAGCGGTGCGTTATGGAGAGCTGCATTAAGAAATATCAAATAATGGGGGGGGGCAATTTGGCCATTTCCAATTTTATTTCCTATGGTGGTTACGGCCCTGCCTTATAGGCGCATTTAGCATATTAAAGCTGCGATTTAATATATCGTTTACATTTTGTGACAGTATAAATAATCAGGCATTTGAGATTTGCTCTATATAGTAAATATCACTTTACATGTGTACTGTATGTTTGCGACTATATCCAACTTGTATATTCCAACTTCCTGTCAGGACGGTTTAGATCTGTGTTTGTTCTGCGGTGTGTTTTGGTAGTAGATAGTCTTCATCTGAACTGTGGATTCAGGAGGGAAATGTGCTTTACAGATGTATTCTCATTTCCTCAATCACGTAAATACTTAATATCCCATCAACCCTGAGATGAGACTGACCTATATTTGCCTGTGTGGTCCTCAATGTTCAGACGTTCTGACTGTCCGGCTCCGCTCGGTTCATTTCAGGCCTTCAGAATAACCCAAAACATCCAGTTTAACCCTTCAGAAGACTAGAATTTCTGACATGTTTCTCACTTTATTCTTTCTCTTTTTCCTTCTGCTTTCTGTGTGTCTGTCTGTGTGTGTATGCGCAGTGTGGCTTCAGCTCTACATTCTGAAACGCCGGACCGCTATGAACGTCTCACCTCCGTCTCCAGCTCGGTGGATTTCGAACAGCGAGATAATGTAAGACACCTGTCAATCACTCCCTCTGGCCCTGTGGAGTCTGTGACTGTTAAATAATGCAGGGTTGGCAGCCATCCTGTGTGTGTGCGTGCACGAGTTGCATTCATGAGGTCTACTTTTAACTTGATCACGTTAAATTGATCAAAAGTGACAGTTTAGACATTTATAAAGTTGCATAATATTTCTATTTCAAATAAATGCTGTTCGTTTGTACTTTCTATGAAGCAGTTTTCAACACTGATAATAATCATAAATGTTTCCTGAGCATCAAATCCTCATATTTGAATGATTTGTGAAGGATCATGTGACACTGAAGGCTGGAGTAATGATGATAAATTCAGCTTTGATCACAGGAATAAATTATATTTCACAATATATTCACATAGAGAACTGTTATTTTAAATGGTAATAATATTTCACAATTTTTACTGTATTTTTGATCAAATAAATGCAGCCTTGGCGAGCAGGATAGACTGTTAAAAACTAGGGATGGGTATCGAGAGCCGGTTCTATTTCCCATAACCGCTGATTCGAGAAGAAAGGTGCATTTCGGTTCCGCTTATCGGTTCCCATGTGCGCATTTTAATGTGTGTGTTTTTTTTGTTTTTTTTTAAAACCATTCAAGCTCAAAAGACTTGTGCGCTGTTTTCTGTGCCACACACACACACACAAACACTCACACTCACACACACACTCACACTCACTCACACACACACTCATATGAATAATGCGCGATAATGAGTTCTCTTCCTTGTCTTTTTGCACAGCACACGAACGGACACACACACAAAAATGTCAAAATATTCAGTAAACACAGTGAGTTATGTCTTGAGACAGTTAAGAAGAAAAAACATGTAAACGTGTGTGTAACCGTATATTGGATCCGTGCGGCTCTTAAAGCGACGGCAGATTTTCCTGATGCGTCTCTATGATAACGGTAATCAAACAAACGACAACGAGAAAATCCACTCGCTCTTCTAGACAGAATCACTTTTGTAACTGTATTACTATATACTAATAAAATATAGGCTTTAGTAATGAATAGCCTAGATTATATTAATAAAGTGCAGTGTTATTTTACATTTGATTACAGTTTCTGCACCTGAAAACCTGAAAATGTTTACTTTAATCGTATCTTTGTTCAATTATTTTTGCAATTGTAATTTCTTTTTTAATTACTGAGTGTTTACTTGTCTTTAATGATGCTTGAAGTGTATATTAGTTAGGCTAGTTGGTATTTTAAACCATAAGCAAAAGTTCCCAGCCTGTTGATGTTTGTTCATGTTTTCAGCTTCAGTGAAATGTTTTGCAATAAGACTTAGAATAAAAGTGAATGATATTATTGGAATCTAAACCAGGAATCGATAAGCAGAATCTGAATAGTTAAAATTAAAACGATACCCAACCCGAGTATTGTGCATGTTTCCATTCCACAATTTTTTTTAATTAGTTGTTTAATAATTTTAATGGAAACCGGAACATTTCTTACGATTCCCAACCCTATTAACAACATTAAAATGTTTACTGACTGGTTGTGTGGGCACACATTCGGCTTTTTTTTGTCTAGTCTTTTATAAATCAGGTTGCATTTTTTGCACTTTATCTGGAAGCAGAGCCAAATTAAATGGGACGACACTGCAAAAAAAGCTACATGAAGACGATTTGTTGGCAATTTGACTTTGGATCCGACTCAATGTCTTTATTACCCATTACCCAAAGCGCGTCTCCCAGCCCCTCTCGCTCCCCGTGGACATCATTGATTTTTCCATGCAACACTGACCTCACGTCAACATTATATACTCTCGGAAAGAAACGAGCGGCCTTTATAGAGGGTGAAAACTTCTGTTTAAATCACAGTCATGATGATCCAGCATTTCTGCACTCGTCCTTGAAAGTCCCCAGAAGCCTTCAGGAGAGAAACTGACTCGACCAAATAAACCCTCAAAGTGAAACTGATTTAGAGGGAAAACTGAGAGGAAACTGTGTAGGACGCTTGGCCTTTGTTAAGGATGGAAAAATGGATTTTAAAATATAACGATGGCCAATCGTAAAAATAATAGCTTTTATCGGCCAATGCAGATTATTATATACACCGATCAGGCATAACATTAAGACCTGAATAACACTGATGATCTCTTCATCACGGCTCCTGTTAGTGGCTGGGATATATTAGGCAGCAAGTGAACATTTTGTCCTCAAAGTTGATGTGTTAGAAGCAGGAAAAATGGGCAAGCGTAAGGATTTGAGCGAGTTTGACAAGGGCCAAATTGTGATGGCTAGACGACTGGGTCAGAGCATCTCCAAAACTGCAGCTCTTGTGGGGTGTTCCCGGTCTGCAGTGGTCAGGATCTATCAAAAGTGCTCCAAGGAAGGAACAGTGGTGAACCGGAGACAGGGTCATGGGCGGCCAAGGCTCATTGATGCACGTGGGGAGCGAAGGCTGGCCCGTGTGGTCCGATCAAACAGACGAGCTACTGGAGCTCAAATTGCTCAAGAAGTTAATGCTGGTTCTGATAGAAAGGTGTCAGAATACACAGTGCATCTCAGTTCGTTGTGTATGGGGCTGCATAGCCGCTGACCAGTCAGGGTGCCCATGCTGACCCCTGTCCACCGCCGAAAGCACCAACAGTGGCACGTGAGCATCAGAACTGGACCACGGAGCAATGGAAGAAGGTGGCCTGGTCTGATGAATCACGTTTTCTTTTACATCACGTGGATGGTCGGGTGCGTGTGCGTGGCTTACCTGGGGAACACATGGCACCAGGATGCACTATGGGAAGAAGGCAAGCCGGCGGAGGCAGTGTGATGCTTTGGGCAATGTTCTGCTGGGAAACCTTGGGTCCTGCCATTCATTTGGATGTTACACGTACCACCTACCTAAGCATTGTTGCAGACCATGTACAGCCTTTCATGGAAACGGTATTCCCTGGTGGCCGTGGCTCTTCCAGCAGGATAATGCTCCTGCCACAAAGCACAAATGGTTAAGGAATGGTTTGAGGAGCACAACAACGAGTTTGAGGTGTTGACTTGGCCTCCAAATTCCCCAGATCTCAATCCAGTCGAGCATCTGTGGGATGTGCTGAACAAACAAGTCCGATCCATGGAGGCCCCACCTCGCAACTTACAGGACTTAAAGGATCTGCTGCTAACATCTTGGTGCCAGATAGCACAGCACACCTTCAGGGGTCTAGTGGAGTCCATGCCTCGACGGGTCAGGGGGACCAACACAATATTAGGAAGGTAGTCATAATGTTATGCCTGATCAGTGTACGTCAGTGCATCCCTTCCATTGTTAATCCATGATTGTGACGCACCTCCAGCAAGTTTTCACCCACCAAAACCAGCCGGTGGGACGCCACATTAAGCCTGTTTTCCGGCCTCTTAAGAGATCATTGCAGGACTTCAGCATCTCCTGACTGTCTTCACCCGCGTTCACCTCTAATCCTGCCTACCGTCACCCTCACACACACTCACGACTGACCCGCCGAGTCTTTACAGGCCTGGCCGGATGTGTTCAAGCCATAAAACGCATAACTTATGCAGTAATAGTCTGTTTATTGCTGTGTGTACTGCATTATATATGTGTGTGTGTGTGTGACAGTACTCCTTACACATTCATAGTTTGATGTGCTTTCATTGCAGGGCTTCTGTTCCTGGTTGACGGCCATATTCAGAATAAAGTAAGTGGCTCTTTGGCTCTAACGTGAGGTTGTTAATATCAGTTTCACAGCAGAATACGCAGCACTAGACCTGTATTGCACGCTCTATATAACAGGGTTTCTCAAATGTATTTGACAGCCAAAGACTAAAATATTAACTTAAAATCTCAGGGGGATTTCAAGAAAATGTTTTAATAATTTCACACCACATGATCACCGTTCTGTGATGAGTTAATAAATGAATTCATCTTTTATGTGGAGGTTTTTTTTTTTATTCTTTATTCATTCTTAAGAAGAATTTTTGTTTTGATTTTTGTTATTTAAAAACATTTTAATGGCTTAATTACACTTTTGTTGATTTTATTATTTTAAAATTATTTATTTGAATTGTGCACTTATGATTTTAATTCATTTTTAGTGTTAGTTTTTATTTATTTAAATGAACATTTTTTATGATTTTATTCGTTTTTACCTTCTTATTTTTGTGTATTTATAATGTATATTAAATGTATATTTTAATTCTACATTTTAATCGTTTAATTAATTTAGTAAGTGTTTTATTTTATTGTAAATGTATATATTTGAATTGAATTGTGCCTGATTTAATTCATTTTTAGTGTTAGTTTTTATTTATTTAAATGTAAATTTTTGGGATTTTTTTTAAATGTATATTTCTAATGTATATTAAAAAATATATATTTTTATTGTACATTTAAATTTACTATAAGTGTACATTTTTATGATTTTATTACTTTTTAATTTCATATTTTGATTATTTAAAATGCATATATTTGAATGTTTATGATTTTATAAATTTGTTTTATTTTGAGTTGCTTTCATTTTAAAATAATTTATTTGGTAACTCTTTATTTTACAGTGTCCTTGTTACACATGTAACATGTAGTTACTGTAGTAATCACTGTAAATTATGCATAATTGCATGCAACTAACCTTAAACGCACCCTAACCCTGCTATAGTAAGTACACTCACCTAAAGGATTATTAGGAACACCTGTTCAATTTCTCATTAATGCAATTATCTAATCAACCAATCACATGGCAGTTGCTTCAATGCATTTAGGGGTGTGGTCCTGGTCAAGACAATCTCCTGAACTCCAAACTGAATGTCAGAATGGGAAAGAAAGGTGATTTAAGCAATTTTGAGCGTGGCATGGTTGTTGGTGCCAGACGGGCCGGTCTGAGTATTTCACAATCTGCTCAGTTACTGGGATTTTCACGCACAACCATTTCTAGAGTTTACAAAGAATGGTGTGAAAAGGGAAAAACATCCAGTATGCGGCAGTCCTGTGGGCCAAAATGCCTTGTTGATGCTAGAGGTCAGAGGAGAATGGGCCGACTGATTCAAGCTGATAGAAGAGCAACTTTGACTGAAATAACCACTCGTTACAACCGAGGTATGCAGCAAAGCATTTGTGAAGCCACAACACGCACAACCTTGAGGCGGATGGGCTACAACAGCAGAAGACCCCACCGGGTACCACTCATCTCCACTACAAATAGGAAAAAGAGGCTACAATTTGCACGAGCTCACCAAAATTGGACAGTTGAAGACTGGAAAAATGTTGCCTGGTCTGATGAGTCTCGATTTCTGAGTCAGAATTTGGCGTAAACAGAATGAGAACATGGATCCATCATGCCTTGTTACCACTGTGCAGGCTGGTGGTGGTGGTGTAATGGTGTGGGGGATGTTTTCTTGGCACACTTTAGGCCCCTTAGTGCCAATTGGGCATCGTTTAAATGCCACGGCCTACCTGAGCATTGTTTCTGACCATGTCCATCCCTTTATGACCACCATGTACCCATCCTCTGATGGCTACTTCCAGCAGGATAATGCACCATGTCACAAAGCTCCAATCATTTCAAATTGGTTTCTTGAACATGACAATGAGTTCACTGTACTAAAATGGCCCCCACAGTCACCAGATCTCAACCCAATAGAGCATCTTTGGGATGTGGTGGAACGGGAGCTTCGTGCCCTGGATGTGCATCCCACAAATCTCCATCAACTGCAAGATGCTATCCTATCAATATGGGCCAACATTTCTAAAGAATGCTTTCAGCACCTTGTTGAATCAATGCCACGTAGAATTAAGGCAGTTCTGAAGGCGAAAGGGGGTCAAACACAGTATTAGTATGGTGTTCCTAATAATCCTTTAGGTGAGTGTACATTTAGTTACTTAATATTACTCGGTACTTAAATGTATAATTACACTGTAACACAGACAGTCGGACACCTTAAAAGTTTCCTCTCAAAGCCCAGTTTGGGAAACCCTGCACCATACTATATATTCTGTAAGCCATACTATTTATCCCATCCTCTATATGCTAATGTGCGTCTCTCTCTCTCCCCGCAGGGACGAGGAGATCCGGGAGAAGTGCGGTGAAGATGCCGTCCACTATCTGTCCTTCCAGCGGCACATCATCGGTCTGCTGGTGGTGGTGGGCGTGCTGTCGGTGGGCATCGTTCTGCCCGTCAACTTCTCAGGCAACCTGCTAGGTGAGTCCACAAAGAGCTGTTGATCATTGGTTATGGCTGTTATCCATACGTTTCAGTAGATAAACCGAGACCAAGATCTACGACCCCCATTTTTATCCAGTTATGTTTGGGAGCACAGGCTCTCCATCATTATTAGACGCTGTGCTAACATTAGCGCTGTGTCCCGTCTTTCTGCCCTCTAGAATGGCGCGCGATAGATTATTATCAGAGAGGGCTAATCCACAGCGCTCTGCTTGAGTAATGAGATTGAACTTCTATCTGCTCGCTGGGTAATTGGACGCCTGTTACAGGGACGGAGAGAGCGGCGAAAGACAGAAAAACAAATGGGAAAGGGGTCAAACAGATGAGAGGTCCTTTGAGACGTGAACACTGTGAATGGGGTCAAATAGGACAGAAACATGCTTAGACGGGGAAAGACTGTCTGAGCGACATCTAAAGCAGCCAATCACAGTTTAGGTCTGCAAAAGAAAGGTAGCAATAGAAATGTTCACTTTCTCATCTTCAGTTTTGAATTACATCACATTTTCTGCTTTCATTTTAAAGTTTTAGTAGTTTCTTGTGTGGTTTTTGTCTTTTTTTTTTTTTATATGTTTATATAGCTTTTATTAAAGAGGCCATATTATGCCCTTCAAGTCTTGATTGTGTTTTGGGCTCTACTAGAGCAGGTTTTCCTGTTTGAATGTGGATTATTTTCCTCATATTCTCCATTGTTGCGGCTCCTCTCTTCCCAGTCTGTCAGTAACGCTCCGTTTAGTTCCTGTCTCTATGAAGCCCCTCCTTCTGAAAAGCACAGTGTACTCTGATTGGTCGGCTGGAGCAGTGTGTTGTGATTGGTCAAGCGCTTCCAGCGTGTTTGGGACATGTCCCGCCCCTTACCATAACCGGCAACACACTACTAACTAACTCGACCAGGCCCCGCCCCTTTATTCTGCGTATGAATTATTTAAATGAGGAATATTGTGACATGTTTGTTCCCGGAAGAAACTCAAGACGACAATGGAGGCGTTTCAGGAAGTTCAGAAACACTGACACTGATAGAGAGAAGAACTCCCGCTGGAGGGTCTTTGTGCTTTTATTTTATTTAGTTGATTTTTTATTTAATTTTATTAATTAAATGTTTTATTTTTTTATATGGAACTTTTATTTTTTATTTTATATTTTATTCAATTTTTAATAAGTGTTTGCTTTTTATTTAATTTATTATTTGTTTGTTTTTTATTTTTTGTGTTCATCTATTTTGTTTCATAGTTTATTTCATATTTTATTTACTTTTTATGCATTTATCTATTTTATATCTATTTTATTACATTATTATTATCTTTTTGTTTTTAGTTGCTTTTTATGAATTTATCATTTTGTTTGAAAAAGGTCATAATTTGAAAGCTATTAAAAGGGTCAGAGTTAGGAAACAGTGTCACATTAAGTTATTGTTGTTTTTTTCCTCAGACAACAACGCATACAGCTTTGGACGTACAACAATCGCCAACTTGGATTCCAAGTGAGACATTTTCTTGCTTGCACATCCATTGAAAACCTCCCTGTATGCTTTGATTGATTGAAGAAGTCATGGTGTACTTTGAGGATTCTGGGTAAAGTGTCTCTTTCCTCTCTGTGCTTCAGGAATAACCTCTTGTGGCTGCACACGTCATTTGCCTTCATGTACCTGCTCCTCACCGTCTACAGCATGAGACGCCACACTTCCAAGATGCACTACAAAGAAGATGATCTGGTACGTGAACTGTATCAGTGTGACAAAAAAGAGGCCGAAGAAGACGCATGATGTGAAAACAAGCCATCTCGAGGCTCTCGTGACGCGTGCAGCTCGTCGCAGCTGTAATGCTTATGAAATATTCATGAAGTCTGTCTATGGCGCTGACCTACATTTCTAAGCCGAGTGCTTAAGCTCAATCTGCACTGCAACGTCCTCCAGTGCACATGTAAATAACATGTTTTCCTCTCTTTCTCAGGTGAAACGCACTTTATTTATCAACGGCATTTCTAAATACGCAGAGGAAAGCCATATAAAACAGCACTTCGAGTAAGACGTCTCTTTTTTCCCCTCCTCTTCATGCTTTTGACATCCATGCTTCCCTTCACATTTACATCTTAAATTGGGTCACTGGGAGAACTGTCCACTGTAAATTATGTCATATGTTAAATATTAAAATCACATGCGTGTAGTTTGTACATTAGCGGGCGTCAGGATGTGAACGTTCTCCTTGTATGCCATGAGAGCTCTTCTGCATTCATCTGCCGTAATTGTCTAAATGAGTGTTTTAAATTCGAGTCATGTGGCCGATCAGCCGACGCTGTGCTTGCCAAAAATGAGTGTGATGAGGCGCTGGGGAGGAACTATGAATAGACTCGAGTGTCTCATGTCATTGTACCTGAGAGCTGCTGTTTCCTCCTGCAAAAATCAATGAAAGACACCACAATTATCTGTCATTTACTGTAATGATGAACTATGGGAATGCATAGAGATATTAGGATATTTAGTTATTAGTTAAATATGCAGTTTTTGATGTTAAATACTTATTTTGTATCACAGTTTAAAGGATGCATGTGTGACTATAAGTTTGGGGTCGGTAATATTTTTACATTTTTGTCTCTTACGCTCACTAAAGCTGCATTTATTTAATTAAAAATACCATAAAAATATTAATATTGTGAAATATTTTTACAATTTAAAATGGCTGTTTTCTATGTGAATATATTGTAAAATGTAATTTATTCCTGGGATCAAAGCTGAATTTTTCACGTCTTCAGTGTCACATGATCCTTCAGAAATCATTCTAATATGATTTATGAAATTTATTTATTTGAAATAGAAATATTTTGTAACATTATAAAGGTCTTTACTGTCACTTTTGATCAATTTAATGCATCCTTGCTTAATAAAAGTATTAATTAAAATTTTTTTAAAAAGTCTTACTGTCCCCAAACTTTTCATTGATGACAATTGAAAATACAATCTGTTTTACTGAATATTTACTCAATTCTTTACAATAAAATTGTTTGTTTATTATCCACTGATTAAAATCTAGTAATTTTGCATTTCCAAAATATGTAAACTACATGTTTTTGACATTCACACACTTCTCTTTTAATGTTCACGTTATTATAGCTGATGGTCTGAGATGTGTGAGATGTTGATTTCCTCATTTGTGTCACACAGACAGGCGTACGAGAACTGCGTCGTTCTGGAAGCACGTGTTTGTTACAACGTGGCGAAACTAATGTCTCTCAACGCAGAGAGGTAAAAATTCAATCTGTCAGATTTTGCTTTGTATAGGTTGTTCACTTCCTGTAAGCTTCTATTTTAGGTTCAGAAATGATCCGACCTCTGAGACTTTCTATTGATCTCTTAAATGGGCTCAAGTTTGTGCTCTCTGAGGGGACGAGCATTGATCCGCTGAGCTTTGTGTGTGTGTGTGTGTGTGTGTGTGTGTGTGTGTGTCCTGCAGGAAGAAGACTGAACGCAGTAAGAAGTTCTTCACGGATCTGATGGCTAAGGAACACATGCCCACCATGATCAACCCGAAGCCCTGCGGTCACCTGTGCTGCTGTGCCATTACAGGCTGCGAGGAGGTATGAACGCATTACCCACAATGCCTCTGTATTGTCAATATATGGTACAAAGTACTGTTGCCAGAGGAAATACTCAACACTGACCAATACAAGCAGGGTTCAAAATGTCTGCCTATGGCTGCTGAATACATTTTCTACCCATAATTATCATTACATCATTATTATTATTATTATTATTAGGTTTGGCGTTCTTATTATTTTTCTTCAGTTTCTTCTTTTTTCGCTCTTGAGTCTATGGCAGCCCATAGAACCGCTTGCGGGAAAGTTATGAAATTTGGTACACAGATAGAGGGCAGTCTGAAATGTCACTATAGCAAATTTGGAGTCTCTAACTCAATCCCTCTAGCGCCACCAACTGTCCAAATTTGCACTTAAGTTTGTGCTAATAACTTTTGAGCCACAAGGGCTTTTTTTTTTACCTCTGATTCTGTGGCTCAAGACGATTCAACTGAACCCTATGACGTAATTTTCGGTAGTGCCAATTTTCCAGCCAAAAAAACTACTTTTTCGAACTCCTCCTAGATGGTTTATCCAATTTGCACAAAAATTAAACCAGATCATCTTCAGACAATGGCAACAAAAAGTTATGGAATTTAAGTCGATCATCAAAGTGTTTTTGAATAACGCAAATTAATTTTACGTAGTGCCTGCGAAAATAGACACAAGACTAATAAATATTTTCACCATTTTATTTTTTCGTTAGATTTGGGGTTGCTGAGTCAAACGATATCCAATTTTTCCATATCGGCCATTTTGGGCGTCGGCCATTTTAAATTTTGTAGTAGAATGATGTATTTTATGAACGCGTTAGCGTATCGTTACGAAACGCGGTATGGGTCATCGGCACGATGCCCTGAAGGAGCCTCAGAAGTTTCGAGCCAGCGCCACCTAGTTGTAAAATCAAATATTCACATGCTTATAACTTATTATGACTTATTTTCATGGGAGTTATATTCTTAGATTCCTGAATCCTTGCCGAGTCCAACGATACCAAACATGATAGGTTTCGCCTTATGGTTTGTTCAACGTTGTGATTTAGCACTTAAACAACTTTCGCGAATATCTTCGTTAGTCCGATCGGGATGAAAACAACATCGGAATCATAGCGTGTTGTCTAAATGTTTTAGGCTAAATGTCAAAATTTTGATAGTAAGTGGCAAAAAAAATGCAAACAAAGTCAGGTGTGGGTTATTTTTGGTGGTGGGACTGCGCCACTGGGTGGTGCTATAATTGAACAAAACATGAAACCTTTTTTTCACTTACGAAAACGAGACGATAACTAAATAAAAAACAGTTTTCGAAAATCTTCTGTCATTTTTGTCAATGAATAAAAACGAGATGAAAATGTTAGGGAGGGACGATTAGGGATCCCGTCAGAACTGATGTCCTGTGTAACGGATGCGCACGTGTGAATTGTAACGTGTGCGGATCTAACGGCGGGAAAACACGGAGCTGTTGAGCTTCCACAGGCTCACGCGACAGCGCTTCAGAGCGGCTCAATCAATCAATAACACACATTTATGACAGGCTGTTTATGAACTAATGCTGAGGAATAATGACAATGTTCACTTTATGATGTTTATATGTTTTAGACGGTTGTAACAATGCATATTTTATCTCCTCATCTGAACTTGAGCGACTGCAAGTGAATTGAGCTCTTTCGTGTATTTTTGCGCTTGAACGATCAAAACACAATGATGTGTATTCAAGTAACAGTCGGTTATGTAATGCTTAAATGCTTAAATTACAATTTAACTAAACTCAGATTTTAGTCGACTAAAACTAAAAACAATTTAGGTGACTAAAACTAAATCAAAATTTGCTGTCAAAAATAACACTGATTAATTGTATTATATAATCAATATATAAAATTATATAATGAAATTGTTAAAAAATACAATTTAATTTCATCTTAAATACATTCGATCATATACAGTTAAAGAGTAAGAAAAGCTGCGTTACAGCGTCAGCTGCGAGGATTCTCTGAATAACGCAGATATACGTGTATGTACAGCTGGCTAATGCGAGCTCTGTAATCTGGCTCTTTATAAAAGATGTTTATTGTGAGAACTGGTGAGAATGGCACACTTGGAATCGCTCGAGGATCCGGGCGAGAACGCGTCTGCGAACAGCGGCAAGTTTGACGAGAGTGACGAAAAGCTGTAAGGAAAGCGTGTGCGAAAAGCCCTTATATGGAGATGTGCGCGGAAAGCCCTTATATGGAGATGTGCGCGGAAAGCCCTTATATGGAGATGTGTGGGCGTGTTTTATGCAAATGACTAACCTTGTGCACGTGGCCGCTTATTTAGAATACTCCACATTCAACATCAGAACGACGCTAAGAACAAATTCATGTGCGTACGAACGTTTTGTGAATCAGATTTTTCGTGAGAAGTTCTCCTGTGCGTACAAATACGAAAGAATTATTAGTGAATGAGACCCAATGCGTTTATAGGTTTTCAACCTTTTTGCTTAAAATTGTCTCCAAATATCTTTACTCACTTTTGCAGTTGGTCTGCTGCAAGCTTTCTTTGTTTGCTTCTGTTGTGCTTGGCTCCGATAATTTCTGCTTGCAGCTATATTTATTATTATTATATTTAATCCGTTAGTGTTGTTGTTCTGCTCTTAAAGTATGGTAAAACGTTGTGAAATTTGGCACACAGATAGAGGACAGTCTGAACATTAATCACAGTGAATTTGGAGTCTTTACATCAATCTCTCTAGCGCCACCAACTGGCCAAATATGCGTTCACGTTTATGCAAGTAACTTTTGAACCATATGGGCTACAAATTTTTTTTCTCTTTTTCCAAATCGTCCAAGACTGTCTGATTTTCACTAAAATTGGCTCACATCATCTTCAGACCTCACTGGCAAAAGTTATTAAAAGCTTTTTGATAAACCCAACCGTCCTTGAATAACACGCAAACAAATTTGATGAATAGCACGCCAAATTGGATGTGAGGCTATATCGCCACAACGCTTTAGCACATTGAGACGAGTCATGGTAAATGTCATCACAAGCATGACTTGAGGCTACATGCAGCGGGTCGGAACAGCGCCACCTACTGGTCATCAGATAAGAAAAATGGCTAATTTAGCCTATAATTTATGAACAGTTTGTGGTTTAAAATCATAAAACTGTTCTTTTTTAATTCAGTGCAGCATACCTAGTGAAATGATACCCAATTTTCCCATATTTGGTCGTAAAATGCTGTATTTTTGATAGCTTTTTTTTTTAGACCAAACCATTTTCGAATAACGCATCATCGAAATTGATGGCATGATGCCAAGCTGATTCTGAGGCTGTAACTCTGCAACACTTTGACATATTGACACCAACATTTGCATGTGTCATTGTCTCCTCCCACTGACCACACCACATCAATTTGGTAACAGCGCCACCTATTGGTCAAAAGTGATTAGCAATTAAATCATATTACATTATTGTGTTTATTTAGCCAAAAATCATTCAACAATGTCTTTAATCACTCATTGTTGCAGTTGGTGTGATGCTTGCATAACTTGTAATTTTTTTTGTGCTTGACCCCTTAATTCCTGCTTGCAGCTATGTTTTATTATTATTAAAAATAGTACTTTTCAATAGAGAAGTGAATAAAACACTTTATAAATTTGTTTCTATTTATTGTATCTATTTTGGTATAATGTAAATTAGTCAACATTTTGTGTAAAAAAAAATAAAATAAAAAAAAAAGTTAAATTTTTTTTTAGAAGATTAAATGTAAAAAAATAGTAATCAAAACTAGTATTCCATTCCAAAGAGCCATTTAATAAATATATTAATTTGAACGTATTCTGTTTATTTCAAAGTGATGTTAGTTTAATGGATTTTTAAATTAAATTATTTCATTTTAATCAATAATGGATTTTTTTTTTTTAAGTGGCACTACGAGCCCTAGTTCTCTTGGTTTAATGAACTCACATTAGACTCTTGGTGTGTCCTTGAATAAAAGCATTTGAGAATCAGAGCAAATGAAAGCTCTCCTGGCAGGAAGTAATAAAGCGGCAGGTTTCAGGAGGGTTTTGTGATGCAAGTCTGTGTGTTTTTGTAGGAGGAGGCCGTGAGTTATTACACCAAACTGGAGGCCAAACTGAAAGAGGAATACAGGAAGGAGAAAGAGAAAGTCAACACCAAGCCGCTGGGCATGGCGTTCGTCACCTTCCAGAACGAGGCCATGACAGCAATGTGAGTATGACACACGAGCTTCTTGAAACAAATAGCACTAGCCGTGAAATGTTGCACACAAAAATTGTATCAATAAAATAATCAGAATGGCCTCCTTATTTGTTGATTTGGTGTGATTTCCTCTTGATCAATGTCTGTTTCTGCAGAATCCTGAAGGACTTTAATGCGTGTCAGTGTCAGGGCTGTAAGTGCCGTCAGGAGCTGCGTTCCTCTCAGTTCAGTGAGAATCTTCACGTCTATAACTGGAGCGTCAGCTATGCTCCGGACCCCCAAAACGTGCGCTGGTGAGGAACGGACGTCTCGTTCACTTTCTGACTCTTTTTCTTTGTCTCTTTTATCCGTTCTCTGGCTATATTTTCTGCATGCATAGAAAATGACCTGTTTAATGAAACGGAGTGTCTAATCACACCAAGTGCAAATAGTGCAAGTGATCAAACAAGATTTAAAAAAAGATGCATGTATTTCAACGTCTTCAGTGGTGTAGTCAGTAGAGCGTAAGGCTTAAGGATCTTGGTTTTGACGTGACGACCCGGGTTCGAATCCGCCTTTTGCCGAGCTCGCTCTTCTCCCTTTTCCCATCACATACCACATCGGAACGGCATATACTTCCAATAAAAATGTTCCAAAAATGGAATTAAAGTGCCTAACGAAATGTTGTGTAGAGTTATGGGGTAGGTGTACAAAGGGCTTTTGTTGTCCCATCCATTTAATCATTTTAATAAATATAATAATTTACACTCTGTTATTATTGCATGCTGTTAATGTACAATTAACAATACTGAGGTGCAAATAGTTTATATCTGCCAAAAAAACAGTATAAATTGCATGTAATTACTATTTACACATATTGCAAAGAACTGCTACTTTTACATGGTGTAAATATCATCTATTGCTAAGAAAATGTTATTTAGTTAGTGTAAATAGCTGCTGCCTTAATGAAAATGCGAGCACACTGTGTGACGTACCGTGTCCCACAATGCAATGCATTTAAATGATCCTTTTGCTACAGTTTTTGCTAAATGTTAAATATATCTAATCAATTTGGGTAATACATTTACATTTTAGTTTTGCAATGTATAACGCATTAAAATATGTATTTAATATACATATTAAAACTAGTGTAGGAAATGCCAAATGTAAATTATATAATTGAATTGAATTGAATTCACATTGCACATATGTATTGGAAAATGTAAATTTAAACATAGAAATGCATTGCCATTTTACATATTACATTTCAAATTGAATATTGCTACCCATAAGCTTCCATACTAATACTGTTTGACGTACTAATTTAAAAGCATAGTTGGCCTTTTATACAGTAGTGTATATTTTGAAGCGTACAGTAAGAAATGCGCTGATATTCCATTCCCAGCAGCCTCTGTCTCTCTCTGTCTGTCAGCCGTTTCTTTGCTGACTTCATTATGTTCAGGAATTACCCATGAGCAGTCGATACCTTATCAAGCTAAGAGATTTTATACGTTCTGCTGAGTGTGTGTGTGTGTATGGACTGATGTGTTTTTCACTAGAGGTTGAATTAACTCTGTTTGCTGATGTTGTTTCGCTCACAGGGAGCATCTGTCTTTGGGAGGAGTTTCCTGGTGGCTTCGCTGCTTCATCATCAACTGCATCCTCTTCATCCTCCTCTTCTTCCTCACCACCCCGGCCATCATCATCTCCACTATGGACAAGTTCAACGTCACCAAGCCCGTGGAGTATCTGAACGTAAGGCTGCGATCGGTCATGAAGTCCTAACCAGACGTCAATTCAAAAAAGCATAGTCAATCAGAACATCTTAAATATTTATATAGAGGCTGAGCAAGTTGAGAATGACAAAAAAATGCGTGCGCTCGTGTGCGTGTGTGCGTCCACGTGTGAGTGCGTGTGTAAGCGCGCTTGTGTTTTTAATAGAATTGATATTATAATTATAAAAAATAATATTAATAAAATATTATTTATAATTACAATGTTATGTATCATAATAATAATAATAATAATAATAATAACAACAATAGTTTAATTAAATTTTCCTTTTAACAATAATTATATTAGTGTCAGTAGTAGTAATGGTAAAATTAATAATAATATTATTGCAATTAATGATGTATAATGATAATAATAGCAATAATAAAATGTAATTGGATTTTAATTAAATACATTATGATTAATAATAAAACATAAATCACGTGTGTGTGTGTGTGTGTGTCGGTGTGTGTCGGTGTGTGTCGGTGTGTGTCGGTGTGTGTCGGTGTGTGTCGGTGTGTGTCGGTGTGTGTCGGTGTGTGTCGGTGTGTGTCGGTGTGCGTGTGCGTGCGTGCGCATGCGTGTGCATGCGTGCGTGTGTGTGTGTATGCGTGCGTGTGTGTGTGTATGCGTGCGTGTGTGTGTGTATGCGTGCGTGTGTGTATGTATGCGTGTGTGTGTGTGTGTGTGTGTGTGTGTGTATGTGTTTGTTTTTTTGGGGGGGTTTTATCAGTTAACAGTTAATTGGTTATATCTATTACTATAATAATATTATACATCATGCTAGTATTTATTTATTTATTTTCTTTTTTAAATCTCAGAATAAGATCCTAAAACAGGATTATTTATTTTTGCTAAAATATTTCTAAAATATTATATTTGACCTGGGCATGTTATTATCAGTAGCAGTAATGGTAAAATTAATAATAATATAATTGCAATAAATGATATATAATGATAATAATAGCAATAATAACATTTTATTTAATTTTAATTAAATAAATTATGATTAATAATAATAATAAATTATTTAATCCGTTAATTGGTTATATCAATTACTATAATAATATTATACATCATGCTAGTATTTTGTAAAATGCAAAAAAAATCTCTAGGATCCTAAAACAGGCTTTATTTATTTTTGCTAAAATATTTAATTTGACCTGGGCATGTTAGTCATGAAATGCACTCAGAATCACTCCATTATTATTTTATAATATTTTAAATGGATGAGAGATGGAAAAGTAGGACTTCAGAAAGCGAAATACCTTCTGGAATGGAGGAAAAAGTTTTGTATCCGTGAACACATGGTCATGTGTCCGTGTGTGTCTCTGTGTCCAGAACCCGATCGTCACCCAGTTTTTCCCCACTCTGCTTCTGTGGGCCTTCTCCGCGCTGCTGCCCACCATCGTCTACTATTCTGCCTTCTTTGAAGCCCACTGGACCAGGTACAATCCCACAATCCCACTCTCTTCTGCCTCTCGTCATCATAAACCCTCCCCAGGTGAACTCGATCAGCTGCTGTGAAGCACATGAGGTGTTTTATCTTCTCTTCCTCGTGTTCTCAGGTCGGGGGAGAACAGGACCACCATGCACAAGTGTTACACGTTCCTCATCTTCATGGTTCTCCTGCTGCCGTCTCTGGGTCTCAGCAGGTACACACACTCGCTCACGTTTGTGATGTAACTGTGAAGTGTGTGCTTTATTTGAATCTTTATTTATATCTGTCAGGACGCTCATTTGGGAATCTGCCTCGAGCGCTCTCATCCAAACCGTTATTTCGGTTGCGCTGATGTGTTTTTTTGCAGAAGCTCTCGTTGTTTTGAATGATTTCACTATAATTCGCTCTTTTAATTAAATATCAGATTACTAGTGCTCTTCACAATAAAGGCTTGTTGAAATCACAAAAACCCCAAGTATTAAACTGAATTAAACGGTTTCATAGTAGTAAATGTTCTTCTGTGTCTTAGTTTGGACGTTTTCTTCCGCTGGCTGTTCGACAGAAAATTCCTGGCTGATGCCGCTGTCAGATTTGAGTAAGTCAACTATTTTATTTTATTTTATTATTTTATTTTATGTAAAATGTAATTATGTAATTAATGTCATTTATTTTTTATTTAATAAAATGTATTATTTAATTTAATTGTATTTATTTTATTCATTCTTAAACTTTCTTCCCAGTTGTAGCAATATATTTAATGTAATTTTTATTTTTATTTTTTATTTTAATTACATAATTTTTTATTTATTTTTGTATTTTATTCATTCTTAAACTTTCTTCCAAGTGGTAACTATATTTAATGTAATTTTTTTATTTTTTTTATATTTTATTTTATTTTGTATTTCATTAATCCTTAAACTTTCTTCCCATTTGTAGCAATTTATTTAATGTAATTTATTTTATTTTATTTATTTTAATTACATCATTTTTTATTTAATTTTGTATTTCATTAATTCTTAAACTTTCTTCCCAGTTGTAGCAATATATTTAAGGTAATTTTTTTTTTATTTAATGTAATTTTTTTTTTTTTTTAATTTTATTTAATTCATTTTTATTCAATTTTGTATTTTATTCTTAAACTTTCTTCCCAGTTGTGGCAATTTATTTAATGTAATTTTTTTATTTATTTATTTTTTTTTTTATTTTGTATTTCATTAATCCTTAAACTTTCTTCCCAGTTGTGGTAATGTATTTAAATATTTATATTAATGAACTTTTTTTTTAGTGTGTTCATAGTTTCGGTGCATATATTGGAGTGCTGATTTTATCTCTAATTTCAGGTGCGTCTTCCTTCCTGATAACGGAGCGTTTTTTGTGAACTACGTCATCGCGTCTGCGTTCATCGGAAACGCTATGGACCTGCTGCGGATTCCAGGTCTTCTCATGTACATGATCCGGCTGTGTTTGGCTCGCTCGGCCGCAGAGAGACGCAACGTCAAACGGGTACAAACACACGCTGACCTTTCAGATTATTCACATGATCTCGTTCCTTATCTTCACACACTTCTAGCGTTAGTGTTCAGTTGAATCAGGAACACATCTGGGTCATGTTTTATCCCAACTATTAAATGCATATAAATATATGAATTATAATTTCTAGATTAAATGCATAGAAAGAAATAGGAAATGATATTATGCATGCAAAAAATGAAAAATGTGTTGACCATTACATTTTACTGCATTTAATTTAATTTATTTTTTTATTTAATGTAGTATTTCATTCATTCTTCCTAGTTGTAGCAATATATTTAATGTAATTATATTTTTTATTTAATGTAATTTAATTTAATTTTGTATTTTATTAATTCTTAAACTTTCTTTGTAAAGTGTCATTTGTATAAAAATTATATTATACATGAAATTTTTTTATAAATGAATACATTTTATTGAATTGTGACATTATGTTTATGATTATTAAACACATTTTGAGCCCCAAAATAATTATTTATTTCAGCATCAATAATCAGCATCATTTTAATAATGAAATTAAATAGATTTTCTTCCAGCATAAAACAATCCTTATTTCTTTCTGATGTTGGGATAAAATATGACTGAAATGGAACAAGTTTTGTGGGATTTATCCACCCACCAATGAGTTATTTTTACCTGCTGTTCACCTGGATGTTATCGCAGTTTGTGCTGTCTTTAGTTGTGTAACCTGTGTGTGTGTGTGTGCAGCATCAAGCCTATGAGTTTCAGTTCGGGGCTGCCTACGCCTGGATGATGTGCGTTTTCACCGTCGTTATGACGTACAGCATCACCTGCCCAATCATCGTTCCCTTCGGTGAGTCAGACCACGCCCACTCCCACATCAGCCCATTCACGAAACGACAGAACAACAGCCAATCAGAGAGAGAGAGAGAGCCAGATGAGCAACAAGGATGAAAGAGAGAATACAAGGAGAAATGGTGTGAATGACACAACTGAAAAAGCACAAGTGGATAAAGTGTGTGTATCCATAGCGCCCCCTGCTGGCCGCACGTCTGCATGCAGCTTTTAACAATGGAAAAAGCCCACTGCGCCAGCACAGACCACATGCCTACGCGCCGCGTGTGTCTGTGTGTCAGAACAAATATAGATCCTCTCCTGCGTTTTGCACTCCTACACAGAAACCGGGAGGAAGTGCAGCATTTGAGCAATCATATCTTTGTTTTTCTGTCACTGAGCTTTTGCATGCACACATTATTTCTAGAACTCTCTCAGAATCACACACACACACACACACACGTCCTCCAGCTGGCGGTGCATGACTCATCGGGTCATGGAGGTTCTGTTATGCGCAGGAACAGAACCGGGATGCTTTTATACGTCTCACAGCCCACACTGCAGATGTTCATCTCGCACACCGTGTTTAATCTCATGACCGTCCGTCTGCAAACATGTTGATTTGAAATGTTGCGTCACAAATGAAAACTGACTGATACACAACAGACTGATGTTTTGGGCCTCATGAGATTTGTATCTGTAGTTCATCTATACACTACTCCTAAAAGTTGACGAAACATACTTTTATAGGTATATGTATTTAATATTTTAGGTCCATTTGACAGATCTTGTTCGCATAGATTTGGGGGAAATCTAATTGTGATTTTTCTTATAAAAATTGCAGTTGAAATTAAAAATGTCAATTATTTTTATTTTTATTTAATTTAACCTGTTAGCCCGCACCAGTGCATTGGGGGGGTGGGCGTGTTTGTACGTTTATTTTATAAAAAATATATTTAATCAACTATCACAAACTATGCATCATTTGAATGCTAAAACACTCAAGATTCATGTTCTGAACTTGTTTTTGCAATAAATACGCCAGAGAGGAAAGGGTTAATGAAATGCTGAAGGACCAGCGATGTAAACATGAACAAAATAAACGCAGGACTCCTCTTTCATCTCCTGTCGTGCGGATCAGATCGGACGAATCCAAGAAACACCAGCATACGTTTCAATGCAAGGGTCCACTCTTCAAAATGCATGCCATGTTTTAATCCAAAACAATGAATAAAATAGGAAAAAAAACAAAAAATCCTCCTTTGTTTGCATGAGCGTTTTGAGTTAGAGTAATCAATCGTGTCCATTTTCAATGAAATATCGCTTCTAATCCATATTCCCTGTACTTCGGACTCTTCCGCGTAATATGAGCCCTCCCTCGTCTCTCTCCTTCAATCACAGGCGTTCTGGTGACTCAATATATCCAGGAAGCGCATTACAGGCTTGGCGAGCTGTCAATCATAGCACCCATGGTTTTCATTGGATAAGCCAGTCATTGCCTAGCCAATGCCTTGCCAGCAAAGTTTTGATGGATGGACGTAGTAACCAATCAAAAGGCGTTATGTAAACAGCACTGGGGAATACTACTCGTGCTGACGTTTGCATTGAGTCCCGCGCGCGTCTGTCAGTTTACGCACACACCTTAGCGCAGCGCGCAGACTGTATGACAGACACTTCTTATCAACTAAATGAGTTTTTTACACGTTGTAAATTCTGTAAATAGTTGCTTTAGTTTTCCAGTAACTGTATATCCATTATAATTAGTAGATTTATTTGAATGGAAAACTACTCTTTACAATTACAAATGTTCTGAAATATAAAGGGCCTTTTTGAAAGGACGCCTAGACTCTTCTTGACATAAAAGCTTACAGATGCTTATCCTCAAATTTGAATCAAAACATGATCAGACATTCAGTTTTATATTTAGGTTATTTTCAGGCCCTTAACATTAAAGTCCATTTTTCCCTAAGTGAATTTCAATAAAAAAAAAAAAACACTTTAATGTATATTTTACCTTGTTTTACTCTGTTCCTATACTACTTTGAGTTATTATGACTCAAGTCTAGTTTAAAATAAGACCAGATTTATGAATATAGACTATAGGGTTTAAGAGCTGCAGACATTTTTATTTGGGTATGTCGTTTTCAGAAAATCGCGCAAGTTAAGAGGTTCATTTATATTTTTATAAATGTATTATATTTATATTTGCAATTAACGTGTTCTTATTATTTTTATTTTTATTTAACATATATTTGTATAAATATATATTATTTAAGAATAATAATATAATGATAATTTTATGCAGTACAAGTGCAAAATTATTTCTTTTGAAAACCACTGAGCTTTCGTTAAAAAGCCATTAAAGCTTCTCTTTTGTTGACTATAGTCGGTTTATAAGTGCTTCTTTTTACAAGTGTGGGAAGGTTTGCGTTTTCAAATGCACATTGTAAGCGATGAGTTTTTACTGTGAACTGAGCTGCTCTGAAACCCTGAAAACATCCAAATGTAATCTGTTGACGTAACCAAGGCATTTTGGGCGGGGCTAAATAATATTAACCAATTACATCACAACCCACTTTTTACAATCCAATCAGATCTGCCCTACATATTCCCTCAGATCTTATTACAGGATTTTATCGTGTTGATGTTTCTGCCAGAACAGCAGCAGCCAATGGTTTGTGTGTGTGTGTGTGTGCAGGACTGATGTACATGCTCCTGAAGCACCTGGTGGACAGGTACAACATGTACTACGCCTACCTGCCCTCTAAACTCGACAAGAAGATCCACTCCGGAGCCGTCAATCAGGTGGTGGCCGCGCCCATCCTGTGCCTCTTCTGGCTGCTGTTCTTCTCCACCGTGCGGACAGGTGTGTGTGCTAGCAGACATACACTAAAGACAGATCGTTACCAGAACTCACATCTGAACATTTGAGGTTCAAAATCCGTTTTTCATTTTGCTGACATATTAAAGGTTCTTACAGAGGGGGTTTTTGTCACTCCATAAATCAGTAAAAATTAATTTTCACCATGTTTTTAGGAATAAAAAAGCATGCAAATGATATATGATCAAACCTTCAGAATACAGAGAGGAATAAAACTGTAAAGTTTGGTGAGTGTGTGGAGATTTCTGAGTGAGACTGAAGTAAAGTGCAATAAAATAAAACACTTAAATGTGTATTTTAGATGTTTTCTCTCCACTACCACAAAATTGAACCAGTGCATGAAAGGCCTTAAAGCTGAAGTATGGAAGATTTTATGGTAAAATTAGGGCTGTCAAACAATTTAAAAAATGTATCTAATTAATCGCACATCAAATTGGGCAAAAAAGATTATTAGACCCGTAAGATCATTTAAAGTCATTATTAGTGTTAAATGAGAAAAGCATCAAATAGGCATTACAGAAAGTAGCTTATACTGTATAATATAAGATTATATTATAATATCATTCAACATAGAACAACATTATTATGCATAAACGTTTAGGATTCAACGGCCATGAGTGTGAGTAAATTTACATTTTTGGGTGAACTGTACCTTTTAATTAATGTTTTTTTTTTATTATTAATATTAATATGGTAAATTATAATTTTTTTTTTTTCATGAAATTATACTCTAAATAAGAAACTGCCAGTAGGTGTCAGTAAATGTCTAAATGAGCGAGTCATTGAGTCATTCATCTATTTGATTCGTTCATTCAGGAATCAAGTGGCTCTCTTTATGTGTAAGACATTGAATCATTGATTCACCTGATTGATTCGCTCAAAACGCTGATTCATTCACACATTGATTCATTGATGTGTTGCTCGGAGACACAAGACAGTTCTGCTCAGGCTTTATAGGTAATATTTTCATTGGCGAAATTGAGCAGAAGCAGACAATATTGTGTCTAAAATATAACACAATATTAACTTCTTGTTTATTGAACTTCTTTCAGGACAGAAACAGCACTCGTGTGATGTTGCTCAACGATATCATGATGTAAATATGAGACAAAAAGTCATCAAGACACGCCTTTGTTTTGAATAAGAGACCTCTAGCGGCGGAAAATTACATATTGTGCCTTTAAGCGTTTGTCCTTCGGATAAGTAAATCGGTCATTCACTTGTCCGAGTAAAAAAAATTGCTTGTCCAGAATTTTTTTTATGTTTTTTGTGTGTTGTAAATATATTTCTTTAGTATAAATTATTCTCATTAGTGTTGAGTCAGCTGTGACATATTTAAATCTGCATATTTTAACCATTATAAAGGGCATTTTTCCCTAATCGTTTTAAATATATGCTTCATCTTTCATTTTAAATTCTTAAATTTGATCAATATATTAAATTAGAATAATAAGACACTTTAGGGCTGTTCCCAATCAAAATAAATCATTTACACTGAAAAAATACAACTGCATTAATGTTATGAGATTGTATTAATTATTTTATTGAATATACAAATAAGAAATGTTGGACACTTTTAAACACGAAACTAATGAGTCATTGATTCAAAAGATTCGTTCAAAAAGCTGATTCGTTCAGGAATGAGGCAGTTGTTTATGAGTGAGTCATTGAATCTTTGACTCAACCGATTCGTTCAAAAAGCTGATTCGTTCAGGAATGAGGCAGTTGTTTATGAGTGAGTCATTGAATCTTTGACTCAACCGATTCGTTCAAACAGCTGATTCGTTCAGGAATGAGGCAGTTGTTTATGAGTGAGTCATTGAATCTTTGTCTCAACCGATTCGTTTAAACAGCTGATTCGTTCAGGAATGAGGCAGTTGTTTATGAGCGAGTCATTGAATCTTTGACTCAACCGATTCGTTCAAACAGCTGATTCGTTCAGGAATGAGGCAGTTGTTTATGAGTGAGTCATTGAATCTTTGACTCAACCGATTCGTTCAAAAAGCTGATTCGTTCAGGAATGAGGCAGTTGTTTATGAGTGAGTCATTGAATCTTTGACTCAACCGATTCGTTCAAACAGCTGATTCGTTCAGGAATGAGGCAGTTGTTTATGAGTGAGTCATTGAATCTTTGACTCAACCGATTCGTTTAAAACACCGAATCATTCAGTAACACGGTTGTTGCTGTGAGAAGCGCTGGGATCTTTGTTTGGATCTATTTTCGCTGCTGAAACAGAACAAAAACAGTCAATATTGCGTCTAAAATGTAAGTGACTTAATGAATTACTTGTTTATTGAGCTGTCATATGAAATCAGTGTCACATTTTCAGTCGTGATGGTATTCAGCACTCTTGGTCGTGTGATGTTGCTTAACTGTATCGTATGTTATAAATATAAAAACATCCACATTTTGGATTTTTACCGCACTATGTTAACTGAGTTTATGATTTCTCCTCATGAGGCTGCGCGAGCCTCAACAGCGCCACCTTGTTATCTTCTGTACATTATATATTATATTATTATTCACTATCAATCGCCACTTACACTAAATGAATGCAGAATCATTCTCGCGTTTTGGTGAGTCCCTAGTTATTTTTTGTTATTGATGTTTTAATCAGGATACTTGATTTCACTTTCATTTGCCCCTTCAAAAAATCCACTTGTCAAGCGTTAATGTCGAGCCCTGAACAGCCCTAGTTATAATACATTCTCTTCACCCAGTTTATTGTGCATTGACTACTATTAGGTGTGGCATTCATGGGTTAATCTCCCACAAAAGTGTAAACATTGAGCCTCCCAGACTCCATCTAAAGATTGAGAGTGGTCCACCCAGATCTGTCAATCACTTTCCAGCTCAACCAATAGTCAGAGTTTGGGGCGTGGCTACTGTAGGAGGCGCAGCCAGAGGGAGACGCTTTACAGAAAAGACAATCAGCTTCGGTTACAGAAGCGCAGCCAAAATTCAAAGATTAAACGGGTCTCTTCAATACCAAACAGCTGTTCAGAAAGACAAATTACCAGTTTATAATGTTAATACTTTCAGTGAAAACATGTTCTTCTGCTGATGTACCACTTAAATGCGGCTTCTTCCTTCTCATTTCTCAGGGTTTTCGACCCCGACTTCCATGTTTACCTTCGTGGTGCTCATCATCACCATCGTGGTCTGCCTGTCGCACGTCTGTTTCGGTCACTTTAAATACCTCAGCGCGCACAACTACAAGGTACGAGTTGCGGTACTGCAGGTACGAGCTCTAGGGTACAGTCCGCCGGGCGGCACGAGTAGCTCAGGTAGACTGTCGCCGGCTCCAGAGCAGAAATACTCACCATGACCTCTCTCGCATTTCAGATCGACACCAAGGACACAGAGGTTGACGGAGTGGAGAACGGGCGTCCTGCCAGATCTTCACCCTCCAACAAGTCTCAGGTAAATTCCCAAACGGAGATTTCACTCAGTAAGCTCACGTTAGGACTTTAGTAAGATTACACCAGAGAAGGTTTTAGAATTGTGTCATATGTAAATATAAAAAATACAAAAGATATTATACAAGATGTTTTATAACTCAGATGCTGACATGGCTTTAAAAAGCTATACTAAAACAACACTTGTGTTAGTCGTACTCTATGATTCTCCAAATTTACATTATTTTTTATGACAATTAAGCTCATTTAACCCTCTCCCAATTATCAGTAGCTTACTGAAAAAAAACATTATTATTCGTATTAATAACAACAATTATAATAATAATAATACATTTATATGTGATATTTTTATAGTAAAACTGATATACGGGTAGTATTTGTTGTACAGAATTAAATAGCTGATTTTAATATTAAAAAGACATTTGTCTTTATTATTTGTTTTATAATAATAAATAAATTACTTTTTAATTAATATGTTTTTAGCAGCTGACAGTATATATAATGGTAGGATTTGTTGTAATTAAATTCTTTATTATTATTATTATTATTATTATTGTTGATGATGATGATGATAAATAATTAATATTAAGTAATAATAATAATAATATTTATTACATTTTCTTTTATATTGTTTTTATAGAACAACTGATACAAAACGGTAGTATTTGTTGCACAGAATTAAATTGCTTATTTTAATTATAAACTTACTGTCTGTATTATTAATATTATTATTATTGTAAACGATCATCATAATGACGATGATAATTATTACTATTATAAATAATGAATACTAATACATTTAAATTACATAGACATTTTACATTTTATTGTTTTTATAGAAGAACTGATACATAATGGTAGTATTAGTGCTGATTTTATAATAAATACGTCTTGTTTTTATTATTGCATTACAGTAATGAAAATATGGATGAAAATGTGCTTAATGTTAATGTCTCAATGCAAATAATAGTCCTAAAAACAGGCGCAGCTTTCTTTACCCAAAGTATAATTTCATATTTCATTTTCAATATTTCTTTTTATATTGTTGATTTTGGGGGTGAAATATGATCTTTTTGAGATTTTATATTAAATGATAAAAGATAATCATGTTTTCCATTATAATAATTAAACAAATGGACCTTTTTCTGACCGATGCCTCACTGTTGCGTGTGTGTTTTCCTCACCGCAGCAGATGTACATCGCCCAGGTCCTGCAAGACCCAAACTCAGACGAGACCGGCGCGGGCAGCGGAGAGGACGACGGTCAGGGGTCCTCGCAGGACGAGGAGATGATCAACGGCGGCAACAGCCTGAACGAGGCCGACTTCCAGTCCGGAGAGGACAGTCTCATCGCCAACGAAGTCCGCCACTAACCGCAGCCGAGACGGGAGAGAGAGAGCGGAGGAAGGATGAGCGCATAAATAAACAACTGATCGCAAGGCCTTCATCTGCACACGTCTGTTCGCCCCCGTCGAGCGCTGAATATGCCGGATGTTTGTCGGCTCAAAACATCAGCACCTTAGAAACCCACATCTGCCAAAACACTTGACTGTACATAAGCACACGCGCCCGCACACATCGATGCCAACACGCTTAAAAAGAGTGCATGAACGCTCAAAGTTCGACTGGAACCAAGACTTCCTGGATTTCCCCTTTTGTAAAGCTCCACTTAGTTTGGTTCATACACCCATAAGCCTCAGGAAAAGGAAAGAAAGAAAGCTCTCCTCTTTCTTATCTCGGAAGCATCCCATGGTTCGCCTTAACAGCGATAGCATTCCTAGTCGACGCCGCTTAACTCGCTTGCTTTCTCTCGTCCTAAACGATTGGATTTCACCTGGTTTTCCAAAGGAAACGTGCAATAGTGAGAGCGCAGAGCCCATTTAACGCCACAATTCACGTTTGACAGACGTTCACTGTACAGTATTCTGCCAGAACAATAAGAGACTCCGTACGGAGTGAACTTCTCCCCGATGTACAGTATTTCCAGAGACGCGCTGTGTGTTTGTTGTCATTGAATGACCCATATTCTTGTGTTTTGTTTTGGTATTTTTAATGCTATTTTTGCCTTTACAACCTTTAATGGACGTGTTTGTACGCCTGCAACGGAGTAGCACAGTAGAAACCGATCGCCGCTTATGACGGACTAGATGCAAATCAGCGACGGAGAGATCTGGAGAACTGCCGATGTTCGTTTGGAAACCGCGTTCATGTAGACTGGATAGCTATGCGTTCCCTGGTTAGTGCCTGCTTTTGTACGGGACGTTTAGGGAGAAATCAAGAGTAGAATGGCATTTTGTTAGTCGTTTTGTGAGCTCAATCTAATCCAAATGCTAATGTAGCGTCACAATGAATTACTAGATAAAAAAACAACAGCTCAGAGTGAAACCACCATCACAAGAGATACAATAAAGCCCAACGCTGAGAAAACACTGTTATAATCATAAATGATCACGTGAGTTTAAAGGGGTAGTTCACCCAAAAATGAAAATTACACCATGATTTACTCGCCCTCAAGTCATCCTAGGTGTGTATGACATTCTTCTCTCAGACGAACACAATCAGAGTTATATTAATAAATGTCCTGGCTCTTCCAAGCTTTATAATGGCAGTGAATGGCTGTTTCTGTTTTGAAGTCCATAAAAGTGCATCTATCCATCATAAAAGTGCATCCATCCATCATAAAAGTGCATCTATCCATCATAAAAGTGTGTCCATCCATCATAAAAGTGCATCCATCCATCCATCCATCATAAAAGTGCTCCACACGGCTCTGATGCCTTCTGATACGTTTATGTAAGAAAAATATCCATATTTATAACATTATAAACTGTAATCTCTAGCTTCCACCATCTGTTGTTTGTTTTGCTCTCTCTGCTCTTCCGCGTTCTTCACCTGCGTCCTACGTCATACGCTGGAACGCCAGTGTCTCGTGAACGCGCAGACGACAGTTAGCGGAAGTTAGAGATTACAGTTTGTAAAGTTTTAAATATGGATATTTTTCTCACACAAATGCATCGAAGGCCTTCAGAAGGCCTTTATTAACCCTCAGAGCCATGTGGAGCACTCTTATGATGGATAGATGCACTTTTATGATGGATGGATGCATTTTTATGATGGATAGATGCACTTTTATGATGGATAGATGCACTTTTATGATGGAGGGATGCACTTTTATGGACTTCAAAACACAAACAGCCATTCACTGCCATTATAAAGCTTGGAAGCGCCAGGACGTTTACTAATATAACTCTTGATTTTGTTCGTCTGAGAGAAGTGTCTTCAGGGTGAGTAAATCATGGGGTAATCTTCATTTTTGGGTGAACTATCCCTTTAACTTTGGGGTTTGTTGCAGCCGTCCAGATCCGTGAAATCCCAGTCTGAGAGGTTTCTATTGGCCAGAAGCCAATCACATTTTTGTGTATTGTCAATGCAACGACAGCCTGTGAAAAACGGCAAGCGTTCCCTGGTTAGTGCCTGCTTTTGTACAGGACATTTAGGGAGAAATCAAGAGTAATAATGGCATTTTGTTACAGTCGTTTTGTGAGCTCAATCTAATCCAAGTGCTAATGTAGCATCACAACAAATGACTAGATAAAAAAAACAACAGCTCATAGTGAAACCACCATCACAAGAGACACAATAAAGCCCCAACGCTGAGAAAACGATCACGTGAGTCTTAACTTTAGGGTTTGTTGCAAGCGTCTAGATCCGTGAAATCCCAATCTGACGGCCGTTTACAGAAGCCAATCACGTTTAAGCGTGGCGTATTGTCAACGTAAGACCGAAACCAGGTTTGTTTTCTTCCGACCCTGAAGGGATTAAAGTGCATGTCGACAACATGTACAAACTTTTGCAGACCGAAATGCACAAGAACCTCCTTCACGAGACACGAGTGTGAGTGAAAATCTCTGCTGGAGTTTCATGAATGGGTCAGTATTTGAGTGAATCATAACTTAGGTCTGTTATTATTACGATTATTATTACAGTATTTCATGTTTATGCGCACAGACTGATTTGTTTAGCCTGAACTTGAATTGTGCAGTAGTTTCCTGAAATCATCATCCTCATGATGTCTGAAACTGATGGCAGATCCAGCCTGACGTGTGTTTACTGTGAGTACAGTGAGATTTGCACTGATGCGTTTTCTTTTTGTTACTGTATTCTCTGGATGAAGATGAATCTGTCACCGGTTTGCATCAGGATTAACTGCTACTAAAATGGCGCAACTTGAGAAACGGAATCGAACAGCCTCAGGTGTTCTCTTTATTTTCCAAAAGACAAAAAATGTTTACATCTCTGTCATTTTTAGTTGTTTTCCTACATCGATGAAGACACAAAGGGGTAACCTATGAAAGCTGTAGCTGACGCTGCACGCCGGAGATACTGACGTCCATCTGTGTCTGTGTGATTATTCTGCGCACATGATATTGAAAAGCTGGATTTGTGTGTCCAAATTAAGGCCATTTCTTCGTTTCTGGACCGTCCCGTTTTTTTCGGGATTCCTCGCCAGCTTCTTATTGAGTTAATGACGTGAAGGTCTCTTCCGCATATGGCGGTGAAGTAAAGAGCGGTGCGGGTATTTTTGTAAAATTGTACTGTTTTGGAGATGCAAATGTGCAGCCTGTTGAAGTATTTGATACTAGTAATGTATTAAAGCTAGCTGTCGCTCAATGGATTTTTAATATATCATGACTTTGTTTTATAAGCCAAACATTTAAGTTATGGCACGGAGCTGTGCGTTATGCAAGAATGAATTACAGGATGATGTTGATTTCCAGCACAGTTCTGACGCCGATGTACAGGATGTTTGAAACCGTTTCTGTGTTGTGCTCACATGCGGCTTCATGACGTGTGAGATTTGCATTTGTCATCTTCAGTTTCTTGATCAATAAAAGTTGGTATTCATTCTGTGCACTTGATGTGTGGTTGTGTCGGTCATAAGGAGGCGCCGAAAAACCTCCTGAACGCATCTCAAATTAGACCAATATACGTTTTTATTAGGGCTGGGTATTGACACAAATTTCACAATTCGATTTCAATTCACAAGCTTGCACAATTCGATTCAATATCGATTATTTTGCCATGTATTAGTACAATACATGGCAAATTTTCTCAAGGAAAACAAATCTCTGAACTAATGCTGTAAAATATAAGAGTCAGTTGTAGTCTACTATAATACTGACGGTAAAAATGAACTGATTTCTATACAAACACTTAAATTAGCCTACACTCAATGTTTTTATATACGTGTATATATATACCTAAAGGATTATTAGGAACACCATACTTATACTGTGTTTGACCCCCTTTCGCCTTCAGAACTGCCTTAATTTTACGTGGCATTGATTCAACAAGGTGCTGAAAGCATTCTTTAGAAATGTTGGCCCATATTGATAGGATAGCATCTTGCAGTTGATGGAGATTTGTGGGATGCACATCCAGGGCACGAAGCTCCCGTTCCACCACATCCCAAAGATGCTCTATTGGGTTGAGATCTGGTGACTGTGGGGGCCATTTTAGTACAGTGAACTCATTGTCATGTTCAAGAAACCAATTTGAAATGATTGGAGCTTTGTGACATGGTGCATTATCCTGCTGGAAGTAGCCATCAGAGGATGGGTACATGGTGGTCATAAAGGGATGGACATGGTCAGAAACAATGCTCAGGTAGGCCGTGGCATTTAAACGATGCCCAA